>VDFB02351929.1:0-20580 GCA_007258455.2 Sequoia sempervirens
TTTTTTTTTTTTTGTGAATTTGTTTTTAAATAGTTAGATTTTATTATTTTTTGATGTTAATTTATTTAATTATCAGGAGTTGAAAATCAACCTGATTCTCCTCTTCAAAATCTTTCTCCTCCTCATGAACAAGCACACCAACAAAATCCTAATGAACAATCACAACAAAAAACTCCTCCAATAATTCCTCAACATCCTCCTGGAACTCAACAAAATTTAATGGGGGAAATTGAGAAAAACAAAAAACAAATTGAGGTGTCAATTGCAAGGTTCAATGATCCTGTAAATTCAACCTTAGAAAGAACCACACTTGCAAATTCACTTCAAGAAATGTTAACACATGTGCATGCAATTAGCAAGAAATTAAGTGGTTGGGTGGATAAGAGGTAGGAGTGTAAAGAGTTTTATTTAGATAAACTATCATACTGTGGTAACAGAAAAAGTATCCCTTATGCTTTTCCTTTACTTTCTTGGGCCCTCCTTGTGAACTAGGTATAATGGTGGCTTGATTTAGTGTTGTAATGTATTTGATACATTCACATTAGCTCTTGGGACCTTTTGAACTTATTAACATGAATGGTACCTTGCTAAAGTGTTGTGTAGTATTGCAATACACTTTCACACTTTTCTAAGGTTTTATTAATTAATTACACTTAATAAACCTCTTTTTAACCTTAATCCTACCTTAGCTAAAGTCTTTTAAAGTGTTGTAACACACTTTCACACTTTTCTAGATTTTTTATTAATAATTAGGCTTCTTTATGCTTTAATTATCCCTATTTTGCATCCACAAGCCTCATTTAATGCATCTTCTCTAGGATAATCCTGACACAATTCATTACCCAATCATAATTCAGGTGTTTTAGGCTTGTGTGGCCTAGATTTAGTGATTTAGGACTCATTTTCTAGCTTGGGAGAATGAGTCCCACCTATATTTTTGTGTCCTAATCTTGGTTTCACACCTTTCTAGGAATTTTTAAAAATGGTCCCTAAAATTATGCCTAGTGGGACTCATTCGAAACCTTGGGAAAATGAGTTTTGTGTGGCCCAAAATCAAAATTAATTCAAAATTTTGGTGGGTTTTTATCCTCCTAGATCTAATGTCAACTTTTAGTGTTGTAATTTTGGGAATTCTTGTATAATTAAGTATAAATACAAGTTTCTTTCACTCATTTTAACCCCAAGTATTCAAGTATTCATCCTTATAGAACATTTAAGTTCTCAAGTGCATTCAAGTGTTTTCAAGAGAATTCAAGAGTCTTCAAGAGAAGATTATCAATCATTTTAGAGCAACATTCAAGCATCAATCATCATGTCAAGGACTTCATGCATCATGTTGTTTTAAAGATAACAATTTTGGTGTAGGATTTTATGATTCAAGCAAGCATTTCAGTCAAGATCTATCTCCTTCAAGAAAGAGTCAAGATCTACATCCATTGGAGTCATCTCATACATGTTTGTAGCCCTATATTGCTATGGTTTGGTGAGTTTCAACATCATATTTTTTTCATTCATCATTCTCTCCTTCTATTTCATTCTATTTCAAGGTTTCATTATCAAAACAAGGTTTGACTAAGGAAAACCCCTATCCACTAACCCCGCAACATTTTCCCCTCTCCTTTGTGTGTGATTTGTACGTCTAGGTTGCAAATTTTCTAAGGAAAAATATTGGAGGAAATTTTTCAAATCATTCAAAGTTTTCAAAGTTGACATCAAGCCTTGAGAACATTGGAGGACACTTACAAGTTACAAATCAAGGTTTTGGATTCAGGAATCAATCAGGAAGGACAAAGAAAACATAGAAGATTGGGATCAGAATTTGAAGCTCCAAAAAAACCTAACTAGAGTAATTCACCACTTCTGGTGAATGAGTCCCAATTTCAATCAAAAATCAGAATTTTGTAGATTCAAATACCCATTTGCCAGAAAACTATTCCTATACAAAAACCCAGATCTGGGACTGATTTGCCTAGATTGGAAAATGGGTCCCAATAGGCCAAAATTTTAGGATTTGTAGAATTTCCAGTGTCCATTCAAGTCCCTACAAGTTTCCAGGTGCACATATTCCTTTCTGTAGTTTTCTATGTTGTTTCATTTACATTTCTAGGTCATTTTGTAGGTCATTGAATTGAATTATGGTTTAGTGTTACATCTTACATTACACTTTTCTTTCCAAGCCTTATCTTGGTGGTGAACCCCTCATTATTTTACAATAAACCAGTAGGAAAACCCTATTGCAATATCTCTTTCTCCTTTGCATTGAGATCTCTAGGGTTACCCTTAAATGTAGTAGGTGGAAAGTGGGTATGCTATATGTCCTAGCAGTCAAACCCCATTTTTCATATACAACATTTTGGTGAACCAGACCTTTGAGGACCTTCTTTTTTTATTTGTATCATGCATCATCATACTCGATCGAGCTTGCATTAACTTTGTATTAGGGTTTGTATTAGTTAATTAGCATTCTAGGGTTTCTAATTTTTGCATTAGTGAAAGCTCATATAGCTTGAATGTTCGCATCTCATTTAATTGAAATTCATACAAAATCTACATGTACACTTAGAATAAAGATCATACAACACAAAAATCATATAAATCAATTAAAAAAATTTAAAATTTCTTGCAAAAAATCCCTACTAGGACTCATTCGCCTCGTTGGGTGAACCAGTCCTAGTGCACATCTGAAACTACCTTTTAGAGCATTAAAAACCCTATTTTTGCACTTTTTTTTGCTGCCATTGGTTATCTATTTCAATGGGTTGACTTTTTGTTTCATGCATTTCACTAAATATAGCTTAAATTGCTCCATTTAAGGCATTGCTTAATTCGAAATTTACATTTACAACATTTCATTTCAAGATCATTGCTTAGTGTAATCAATAAATTACCTTGTTTGAAATCTAAAAATTGCATCTACACATTTCATTCTAGGCCTTTACATTGCATTTTAAGTTTGCATAGATTATTGTTCAAAAATGTTAGTTTTTGTCTTTTCCAAGCTTGCAAAGAAAAATTTAGTGAATAAGCATGTTAGTCATTCATCCAACACAATCCCTAGTTATGAGAGTCTCTTAGTGCAAGAGAGTGAAAATTTTGATGCTTTCCTTAAACCTACACCGCCTCTTATCTCTCCTATTTGTGGGAATGATGTGATAGAAGAAGATGAAAATATAGAAAATCCTGATGATCATAGTTGCTCTTCTCCTAATAACTCTCCTATATGTGACAAAGGTATTTTGGTGTTGGAAGATGCACTCATTGAAATTGTGACATTGTTGAAAGCTCCTCTTCTATAAACTCTCTTGCATTGGAAGATATTATAGCACAATAGAATGATATCATAGACACTTTTCTAAACATTAACTTACCTAAATTCCATTCTCCCTTTTCTTCTAAGAATTATTTAGTAGAAGAGGATGAGATTATAAATAATGAGTCCCTATGATGGTGTTAGATGATAAAATCTTTAAGGTCTATAACAACCCTCTTTATGATCCTTCCCCTACCTATCTTATTGTGGAAGAAATTAGGGAACAAAGGAATGAAATCGTAAATGATCATGAAAATCATGCTTTTCCTTCTCCAAGTATCTCTCCTAGTTGTGAAGAAGATACTTTGATCAATGAAAGTCATGAGAATCTTAGTTGTCCCTCCTCAGCTAGGGAAACCTTTATTGAGCAAGAAAATTCAACCATTGATCACCCCCCTACTTGTGATGAATTCAATTTGGAAGAACCAATCCTTGAATTTCAAGAATATTTGGTTCATAGTTCTCCTAAAAACTCTCCTAGGGAGAATATCATGGTGCAAGAAAATGACAACAATAGTAATGTGGCTTCCTTAGGTGATGTTAAAAAGGTGATTCTAGATTTCCCTTTATTACAAATACATCAAACCAAGACCGTTGAGGTTATGAATGCACAAGTGTCCATTAGAATGATGCGAATATGAGTAAGTTTGGTTGTGTTGTCATTGATGTCAAAATAGTACAGGTTGTTGTAGGTTGTGCATATATAGTTGAAATGTTGATGAAATGTCATGAGTACATGGAGCTATCTTTATGGTATTGTAGGTGTGTTAATATGGTGAGTTGCTAAGTGCTTTTTATAAAATTATGAAGATAGAGTTGTGTGTGTTTAGAATGTGCTCCGGTTTTTGCTCCACATTTCTTCTATATTGATTTTATGCTTGTGCGGATCTGAAGTATTGTTTATGGGCATATGTTGGTGGTATATCCTAGTTTGTATTTTTTGGTTTGATGGAGAGTGAAAGTTGTGTTCATCGGTGTGTCAACTGGTTTGACTGAGTTGTTTGTCTATGACTAGGAGAAATTTTTCTACTCCACAGTCCTTTGTTGGTTTGTTTAAGGTCTTGTTGATCTAGTAGAAGGCTTGTTAAGGTGTTATATGTGTTCTGGAAAAGTTGTTCATGGTCTAGTGCTTCAGAAGTTGAGTTTTAGAGTTGTGTGTGTTTGTGCAATCCGGATGGACTGATGGAGAGTGTTTTGTGTATGAAGGTTGTTGCATTTGCTACAAATGATTCTGAAGGCATCTAAGATGTGTTCTAGTGTATGATGAAGCATGTTATGTGGTTTGCATGTTATCCTCTTGTTGCGGAAGCATGTACTTCAAAGTTCATTTGTGTTTTCATTAGGTTTGGCTGACCTGGTGTTTACACTTCATATGAATGATAAGTGTTAATTAAGGAAGCATGTGATTGATCCGAGATGTTGTTTTGGGTCTTGGTTAAGTGTTGGTTTTGTCTGCTCTCATTCTCTTCCACTGTGGGAATGTTGAGTTTCTGACCTAATTTGAATTTTTAATTGAAGTGTGTGTAGCCAACCTTGGAGAAAATTTCTAACGTTGAAGATGGTATAAATATATGACAAGTTGAGTTGTTTCATATAATTGATCAAGTATGCCACAAGTTTGAGAAGTAGAGTGTGCGAAGTGAATTGAGGCAGCAATACTTTAATGTGTTAGATTCCTTAAAGTAGTGAGTTGATGGTGTCTACAGTCTTTTGAGCTGGCTGCAAATGTGTGTAATTTGTTGTGGTGGATCTTTTTGTTATCTTTTGTATCTATAGGCAGTAAGCCTCCTTCTAGACAATGAGTCCTATCTATAAGTAGTCAACCTTGTATCCAGACAGTGAGTCCTTTTCTGTGCAGTGAACCCTCTAGTGGTGAGCCTCTTTGTAATCAGTTTTTGAATTACTTTATATTGTGAGCTAATCCTCACCGTGGTTTTTCTCCTATTGGGTTTTCTACTTAAATCTGGTGTTTTCTACATTGATATTTCTTTTTGTTATTTGCATTCCATGTTCATACCTAATAACATAATTAAGTGTATTTGAAGTTGATAATTGTTTGAGTTTTGAAGTTTGAGTTTGGTGACAACTGACTCATCCCCCTTCTCAGTTGTCTTGTGCCTTTCAAAAATTGGTATCAGATCTTGGTTCCTCCAAAGAAGCCTAATAGCTTGAGGAAGATATTGAAGATTCAACAAATGGATGTTAAAGAAGAAATTTGTCCTGCTCTTGGAGATCTTGATAAGGCTAAAAGTGAAAACAGAGATTTGAAAGAAAATCTTGATGAGGAAAATGAATGTGTTCAAAAATTGAAAGAGAAATTGAAGAAATTCAAGGAAAGACATAGGGAAGTGAGTGAGAAGTTGAAACAAGCAAATGAAGAGATTACTAGACTCAAGTTGCTAGTGGAGGAAAAGAAAAGAATTGAAGAATGCTTCAATAAAGTGGTGCAAAGAAAGACTCATGAATGCAATAGGCTTGAACAAGAGGTGGTGAGCCTGAAAGCATATATGGAGAAAGAAAAACTCTATGAAGATAATTTTAAGTCAAGCTCCACCAAGCTTGATGAATTCATTGTAGGTCAGAGACATTCTAAAGACAAAGGTGGCTTTGGAAATGAAGCTGGTGAAAGTTCTAAGGTTGTGCAAACCTCAAATATAATGGATAATCAAAAGAATCAAGGTAAAGGGAAGCAGACAAGAAATCTAAGAAACTTTGCTAGAAGATTGCCTATAAGACAACCAAGTGCCCAAAGGTACCCATCTTTCAATGTTGTTTTCTTTTCATGTAATAAATTTGGTCACAGGGAAATAGACTGTAGGAGTAAGATGAATCAATTCACTGGTTCCTTCTCTGGACAATGTTTTGCATGCAAGAAACTTGGACATAGAGCTACAGAATGCAAATCTCAGTTGAGGATGATTAGTCGGGTGATGATGAATAGGTTTACTAGAGGTAGAATGAATCAATATTTTGTTGGCTACTATTATACATGTAACAAGTTTGGACACAAAGTAAGTCAATGTAGATCAAGGGTTAATGGAGGTCAAACTAATCAGAGAAATTTTTTCTGCTACAACTGCAACAAATTGGGACACATTTCAAGAGTTTGTAGAATTAAATAGGGAAAGAAATATGCTCCAGTAAAGAAGAATGAACAGTGCAGAAAATTGACAAGAATAAGGTTAAGCAAGAAATGAACAAGATATGGAGGAAGAAAGAAGATCCAGAGACAATAGATGTTTTTGTACCCTCATCCAGTAAAGAGAATTCCTCCAAGAATTATACCTAGCATGGTCTTAGGGGGAGCATTAATAGAAAATTGTTCGAACCCCCTTGGATATATGGTGTGCCAGATTTTGTCACGAGGATTTGTTGTAGAGAATGAATAGATAGAGGTGTAAATGGAACAACCAAAAGGATTTCGGTTATTAGATAAACCAGACATGGTCTGTAAATTGAAAATGGAATCGTATGGACTCAAAAAATCTCCCAAAGCATGGTATACAAGACTGGATAGGTATTTGACACACAAAAATTTCAGCAAGGGCTCCACAAACAACAATATTTATTTCAAAGTTGAAGGAAATAGAATAATTATAATGGTAGTTTATTTTGATGATAGCATTCTTGGAGGAAATGAAGGTATGTGCAAAAGATTTGCAGAGGGGATGCAAAAAGAGTTTGAAATGTCCATGATTGGTGAGTTGAATTTCTTCCTTGGACTTCAAGTAAATCAAACTAATAAGGGGATATTCATTTCACAATCGAAGTATGTCAAAGAGTTGTTGAAGAAGTTTAGAATGGATGACTCCAAACTGGTTAGTACCCCTAAGGTGACTGGAAGCAAGCTAAGTAAAAATCATGAATCTGGTAATGTTGATCAGAGCATGCATAGATCTATGATTGGTGGAATATTGTATCTTACTACTAAAAGACCATATATCATGCATGTTGAATCGTCAATTTTTGGGGGGCTATGTACTCTCTTGATCTATTAGGGTTTTTCACCTAAAAGGAGAGAGATAGACCCAAAAACTATGGTGGTTCACTTGAAAAATTAATGTATGTATGATGGAATTATTCCTAAATGCAATGATCTAAATGCAGCAAATTGATAAAATTGATTGATTATTTATGCAAGACCTAAGAAATATGAAGTGTTTGAATAGACAGTGTGATATGCAGAAATGAAATAAAAGCATTGACAAATGCAAATAGAACTTAATGAAACTAAATAGAGTGCACCTGGAGATGGAATGCTAATGCTATAAGGTCCTAGAATTTTACAGAAATTATTGTTGATGACTAGTGGGACTCATTCACCACTGATGGCAAATCAGTCCTACTTCTAGTAAAAAAATTTGAAACTGGTTTTTGAGTGTCGGGAAGTGAATTCTGATGAAATAACCTTTTCTAGCTTGGTAGTGGGACTCATTCGCCACTAATGGCGAATCAATCCTTCTTTTGGTAAACTTTTTTGAAATTGGTCTCTAAGTGTTGGGAACTGAATTCTAAAGAAATCACTTTTTCCAACCTAGCAATGGGACTCATTTGCCACTGATGGTGAGTCAATCCTCCTCCAAAATTCTACAAATTTTGAAGTCAACTCTATGGGTCCAAATCTATAGAAAATGGGTTGAATGTTGTCTCCAAGCTTGAATTAGGGTTTAGTTGACTTAAATAGCTTTGATGACTTGTTGACCACTTTTCAACACCTATTTCTTTGACAAATCTTCCTACAAGACCTACAAACACACATGCAAAGAGGGGGAAAATGGTTAAGGGTTGGAGTATAGGGATTTTCCTTGGTCAAATCCCACTTTGGTAATCAAACCCTTGATAAAGAAATGAAATGAAATAGGAAAGGAATGATGAACAAATAACATGCAAGTGTCCTAAACTCACCAAACCCTTGTTGTTGAAGTATGAAGACATGTCAAACGCTACTCCAAGATGCTTGATTCAATGGTGCTATATTTCTCAAATGTCTGAATGAGATGATTGAATGGATGATTAAATGCTTGAATGAATTAGGATGAATGGGGGTTAAAATGGATGGAAAAACACTTATTTATTCAAACTTATGCCCTAATTACCCAAAAATACATCATAGGCTGACATAAGGTTTTAATGAATAAAAAACCGAAGGAAATTTGAATTTATTTTGAATTTTATGCCAAGAGGGACTCATTCGCCACCCATGGAAAATGGGTCCCACTCAAGGAATGCAAGTGGGTATTGGGTATTAACTTGTATTTAATGATATTTGTTGGGTTTGTATTAAAAAATACACTTAATTAAGGCCTATAAGTGCATAAAGGGGCCAAATAAAGCATAGGAAAGGTGTAATTAGTGGTGACAAGCCTATAAAAGCATGAAAGTTTGTTACAAGACTTTACAACACTTTGAAATAGGACTTGATATAGGATAAAAAGGGAATTAGATGAATTATAATAATAAGAGACTAGAAAAGTGTAGAAATGTGTTACAACACTTCACAACATCTTTACAAGACATCATAATTTGAATATTCAAGACCTAATGTGAATTCATAAGTTACATTGCAACATTAAATCTAAGCAAAATAAGCCAAGCATCATAGGAAAATGACCTAAATTACCATGAAAATATCAAAGATCCATTTTTCTATGGTACACATGTGGTATGTTTGGTTGCCATATTTCAAGCAGAACCTAAAGAAGCACATGTTATAGCTGTGAAGAGGATATTCAGATATCTTAAGGGCACTCTGGATTATGGTCTATGGTATCCTAAGGATACTGATTTTACCTTGAGTGCTTACACTAATGCAGATTAGGCTGGTTGAATGGATGACTAGAAGAGTACAAGTGGTGGTGCATTCTTTCTTCGTGGAAGATTGGTTTCATGGCTTAGTAAGCAACAAGATTCAGCTTCTTTATCCAATGTAGAAGTTGAGCATATTATTGCAACATCTTGTTTCACACAGGTTTTGTGGATGAAGCAAAAATTGAAGGACATAGGAGTGATATGTGATGAGCATATACCTATCTTTTGTGATAATACAAGTGCTATAAACATTTCAAAGAATCCAGTAATGCATTCAGGAACAAAGAATATATCTATTAGATATCATTTCTTGAGAGAGAAGGTGTTGAAGAATGAAGTCAGACTAGAGTATGTGACTACAAAGGATCAGATTGGAGATATATTTACTAAGGCTCTTCTAAAGGATACTTTTGAGTATCTCAAGGAGAGTTTGGGGGTCATTGGTCCTCCTTCATTGAACTAGGTGCACATGAAGGTGCATCAGTCCAATGGATCTACATATTATTCATTTGTCTAGACTAATGAATGGGTCTACTCTGCAAAGGGAGTAGAAAGTTTCATTATTGCAGTATGAGTTGTATGGGTGCACTCCGCAAGGGAGTGATCAGAAGTTTTACTCCTTGCCATTGATTTCAAAGGGGGAGAGAGAGTTGTGTGAAAAGTAGAAAAAGGTGAAAGAAAGAGAATCTAAAAAGAGAGAGTATCCAGAGTGCAAGAATGTTGTGTACGTTGTCTAATCTGGAAAATAAGTGAGTGTTGTCTTTGATGGTTTTTCATATCATGTGTGGCCATCAACGACAAAGGAGGAGATTGTTGCAAATATGATTAATTTTGGTTGTGGTTTCATTGATGTCAACACAATACAAGTTTTTGCGCCTATTGTGCATATATAGTTGAGATGTTGATGAGATGTTGTGAGTACATGGAGCTATATTTATGGTATTGTAGGTGTGCTAATATGATGAGTTGCCAAATGATTTTCAAAAAATTGTGAAGACAGAGTTGTGTGTGTTCAGAATGTGCTCCAGTTTTTGTTTCAAATTTCTTATGTATTGATCCTATTCTTATGTGGATTTGAAGTGTTGTTTATGGGCATCTATTGGTGGTATGTCCTAGTTTGTACTTTCTAGTTTGATGGAGAGTGAAAGTTGTGTTCATCGGTGTGTGAACTAGTTTGGAAAAGTTGTTTGTCTATGATTGGGAGAAGTGTTTCTGCTTTGTAGTCCTCTACTAGTTTGTTTCAAGTCTTTTGGATCTAGAAGAAGGCTTGTTAAAGTGTAATCTATGTTTTGGAAAAGGTGTTTGTGGTCTTGTGCTCCGAAAGTTGAGTTTCAGAGTTGTGTGTGTCTTTATAGTTCAGATGGATTGATGGAGAGTGTTTTATGTATGAAGGTTGTTACATTTGTTGCGGAATAGTCTAAAGGCATATGAGATGTGTTCCAGTGTATGGTGAAGCATCTTATGTGGTTCGCATGTTTTCTCTTGTTGTGGAAGCATGTACTTCAAAGTTCATTTGTGTTTTCATTAGGTTTGGCCAACATTGTGATTAAACTTCACATGAAGGATAAGTGTTAATTAAGGAAGTGTGTGATTGATCTGAAATGTTGTTTTGGGTCTTGGTTAAGTGTTGGTTTCTTCTGCTCTCATTCTCTTCCACCACAAGAATGTTGAGTTGCCAACCTAATTTGAATTTTTAATTGAAGTTGCGTGTGTAGCTGAACTTGGAGAAAGTTTCTAAGGTTGAAGATGGTATAAATATATGACAAGTTGAGTTTTTTTGTTTAATTGGTCAAGTATGCCACAAGTTTTAGAAGCAGACTATGCGAATTGAATTGAGGTAGCAGTACTTTAATGTGTTAGAATCCTCAAAGTAGTGAGCTGATGGTTTCTACAATATTCTGATCGGGTTTTGGATGTGTGTAATTTGCTGTGATGAGTGTCTGCAATCTTTTGATCTCATTGCATAACCCCATCTTACCAAGTCCTCCTCATTTATCTCTACAAAGTGAAAAGGAGTACAATCTTTTTGAACAACTTAAGAATACTCCTACCAAGATATCATTATGGGACCTTATTCAAGCATCCCCTCACTACCATAACATGATTTAGAGTGCTTTACAACAAGTTCCTATCCCTTCTAGTGCACAGCTAGATAACATAGCAACCCTAATTCAAGAAATAAATGTTGATATTGTTTACCACCAAATTGAGCTCCCTCCTCTGGAAGTGCAAAAACAAAATGAAGCTTTCATAATAATATCTCAATATAAAATAATAAGGATAAAGAAACCCTCATTGACAAAGGCTCGGCTCTTAATATGTGTAGTGCATCCCTTTTAGACTGGCTTGGCATGGATAAATTAAAAATTCAACCCGAATCTTTATCTATTAAGGGATTTTGTAATGTGGGACAACAACTGCTTGGTGTGATTAATTTTCCTATTATAGCTAGAGAGGTCACATTAGAAACACTGATCCATGTTATACCTCATGATATTTCATATAATCTTCTTTTACGCAAACCATAGATTTATGCAATGAATTGGGTGCCTTCTACTCTTCAGTGTAAAATGAAGAATATTTACAACAACAAAGTGTACACATTGGACACTAATAATGAGCCTTACAGTGTTTTACAACTTGAGAAAAATAAGGAAAATCCTTTGAAACATTAACACCAATGACACAAGTAGAACCCATGCAACAAAAAACAAAGAAAAACACGTTGAAGAAGTCACAAAGCTATTAGAAGATGATTGAGGTTCCTTAGATTTCACACCAACATTCATGGGAGAATACAAGATCATAAACAAAGAATCTAAAAAGGGAAAAGAAAAAGTGGTAATGTCAACACAACACTTGAAAAACCTTTAGAAAGCATCCACCTCAACCACTTTAAAAGAAGAAATAAATTATACAACAAAATTTGATGAAGCTGATTACCAACAACCACCGAATCCTAAAGAAATGAAAAAGCTTTAAGGAAGAGGTTATGAACTTATGAATAGCTTACTTATAGTGGAAAAGGATGTGGTTCTAGAGAACAAGGTATCTATGTCCCTATCAAACCTAAAATGCAAGAAAAAACAAATGGTCTTGGTTATTGTCCCTTGATAGAAATAAACAAGCCTTCACCCAATATCAACGCTATTACAAAACATCCTTCTAAGCCAACTTTAACATTAGTGCATCCTGAACTACTAGACACTAGTGGTCTTGATCATTAACCTCTAAAAGACATGAAAGAAACAAAGAAGTCCTCGCTTAACATTAATGTCATCACACAAAACACTTATGATTTCAATTCATTAGATTTTACACCCTCCTGTAAAGGAGAGTACGAAATCCTGCAATCTAAAAATTCTTGTGTAAGTATGACACCTTGTGCTAAGCAAGAGATATCTTTGTCACAAAATAGAGGAACATCTCCTATTATTGATCAAGATAGTATCTTTTCTAGACTTCTACAAGATCATTTGATTTCCCTTCCTCCAAGAAATGAGAAAAGAAATTTTACACAAAGGTTCATGAGTCAATTTTCTACTAATGAATGTAGGAGTTTAAGTAAATTTCAGCATCTTAGGGACTTCTGAGTGTTGATCTTCCCTTGTGTTGAAGCACTAGTTCTCTTGTTACTGTGTGCTCAATCCCACACACAGGCTAAAGGCTTTCGAAGGGCAGTGGAATTGTGACATCTTTATGTTTTGGCCGACTAGCGGTTCGAGCTCTTGTTAGGTATTGGTCGTATGACGCGTCTATCTCACCAAAGAGATTTTATCATTTGTGACATTTTGTTCGATTACTATGAACGTGGAACTCCGGCTGATATCCATTCATATTATATGTCGGGTTACTTGGTGCAATGACGTCTGGTGAAAACTATTGTCATCTGCGCCGATGCGATATTGCAGAGTCTTGGTCTTTTGTTCGGTAAAATCTTGCGATATGGATGTCATTGGCGGAGAGCTTTTATCTAGAACATCGGAATTGACTTGACCACTTTCGAGAAGAATAGCGACAATTGGTGTGTCTCCTTAGATGTAATTTTGCCAAGATTAACACAAAGGTTTTGGAGTAACGTCTTAGTGATGGACAGAAGTCTTGCCGACTAGTGTTTGGTGCTTGGTATGACTTGTGAGTATTCGGAGTAACATCTCGGAAAAAGACAAAAGTCTTTCTGACTGGGTAAGATATGTTTGCTCAGAGTGAAGTCTTGGCGAAAGACAAATGTCTTGCCGACTATCAGGTGCTTCGGTGAAACTTGAGGAGACTCGGAAAAACCTCTTGGCAAGCAGTAAGTCTTGCCAATAGCAATGTTGAGGTTGGTGTGACTTGTGAATAGCGACATGAGTCTTGCCAATGAGGAAAGTCTTGCTGATAGGAATGCAATGGATGTTAGTGGCTTCGGTATAATGTTGGAACCTCGATATGATCTCCTAGCGATAGACGATAGTCTCGCCTATATGGATTCTCATGTCTATGTGACTTATGGAGCTTTGGTATGACATCTCATCAATAGCGATGAGTCTTGGAAATAGCGATACATGTGAAGAACTTTGATATGATGTCTTGGTGACAAGGGGAAGTTTGTAGGATAGCTTTTTGGACTCGGTATAACATCTTGCTGATAGTGAAGACTCTTAGCGATAATGACAATATGGGCTCTGTGGCACCAAGGATACATGGTTAGTGTCTCACGGACATGCGCCATAGGTTGAATGCCTTTTGACTGAGTGAAGACTGTCGGATGTGGTACGATTTGGACCAATCAGAGAAGTCAACTGGGAATCGTTGGAAGTTAGTTTTTTGTGGTCATTCTGTGAGGAAGTTCGACAGATAGAAACAAAATGAATATAACCTGGAATAGAAGATGATGCTCAGTTGGATCATTCAATACAGGTGAGCGATAGAGTGAGGGCTGAGTGGCTAGCTAGAAGGTCGAGGCCATGAGGCCGAAATAGAGGAAGTGAGAGGTAGGGTTATGCTGTCAAATTCTCTCCTGATCAAGGATTAAATGCCATGGTTGATCTCTCATGTTGATCTATACTGTATTCTGTGTGAGGGTATTGTAACAATACGAAGATTGTTTGGTTTCAGAGGTTGATCAGGAAATGTATAGAGGGAGAGTTGGTTACCAGATTGTATCTAGAATGAACAAGTTGTAATCTCTGAAAAGGCTATGAGCCTGAGTTGTATTGTAAACTTCAATTGTTGAATAATATAATGGCTCGATCTTTGGAGTGTGGGGTTTTTTACTTGAAAGGGTTTTCCCCATGTAAGTTTGTTTGTTCTGGTTTTTTGTCTTATCTTTCATCTGTGTTGGTTCTGCTTCTAGAATCTTTTATTGCATAGTGTTGAATTTACATGTGCTTCTCTTAGAAGGATTAATGTGGGAAATAAACTATGTCGGTTTCTGCTTTAGGATATAGTTGTATGTGTCTTTGAGGCAACCTAATCAAAATTGAAGTTACCAAAGGCACCACTATTCTTGGATATTTCTTTGAGATGCCTAAATTTCCCTGACAAGTGGTATCAGAGCCTTCTTTTGGTTGCTAGTTTTGGGTATTTCTCTTGTGAAGATTTCTTAGCTAGATAGGCTGGAGGAAATCTGGAGGAATGAACTGATTTATTGATCCTTTGGTGAGTGGAAGTCTTTTGATATTCAGAGATAGCACGCAGCTTGAAGGATGGTGGAGATGGAGAAGGGAGTTGATCATGTTGCTTTGATGTGATATGTGTCTCCTAGTTGGTAGCAATATATCTTTGTTGTATGAAGTTATTTTCCTTGCTCTATGGCTATGTAGCAGTAAAGCTTTCATATTGGGTGTTTGTCTGAGAGGCTCCTTGATGATATGGAGAAGCCTAGTGTGTTTCTCAGCCATGGAAGAGAGTGCTTATGACAAGTGGTGTTTCCTGGTGTTGGAAGGCACTATTTACTATTAAAGGTTATGAAGTTAATCATTAGATGATTTGAAAGCTTCTGAAATAGCCTTTCTCTTTCTTGGATGCATGTACATGTTGGTGGTTTAGATTTGGCCTGAAAGGGGCCTAGATTTTCTTGAACTGTTGTTTCCTTTTTAAGGATGCTTTGTACTTGCATTGCTCTGTGGTTTTGCAAGTTTTACACGATTAAGAAAAATCATGGTTATGTGGAGTTGTTGTTAAGCCATTGTCTAGACCCTGGCCTTCGGGGTGTTGCTGGATGAGATAGTTGCAGTTTTGCATGCATGCTTTGTGCATGGTTTGAGGAGGTGTGTTTTCTTCTCTACATGGGAGTGTTGGTACGTGATTTGTCACTCAACATTCTTGTGGTGGTGCTTGTGGGTCCCTTGATTATGGTGCTCGTTGTGGACATCATTGGAAATTAGGTTTGGTGTGATCTGGTGTTTTGAGTCATGTTGTCTACATGGTTATTCTCTTTGAAATATCAGTGTTGCAATTTCCAATGCTATGACGGGTTTGCATGTTCGATGTTTTTGATCTACGAGTTATGCGGTTGGTGGATTACCTACCCATTGGTTACAGTGAGATAACTTGGATGTGGACTATCTTTATCCACGAGGTTGATTCTTTGCATGTGCAGACTTGTTAGCTAGCCTTATTTTTGGTCACTTGTGCATTGGTGTGATTGCTTTGAGATGAGAAGATGGATATTGTTGAGTAACTGAATAGTCAATTATGGGAACCTGAAGCAGGTGGTCATGATGCTTGGAGAGCTCGGATGTCACATTTCAGTGGGAGCTTTAGCAGTATCTGTGGGTTCATCACATGGTGGTGAATGGTCTTCTTTAGTGTTGCGGATGTTTCTTGGGGGAGCCCTTAGATCCTGTTGCCGCAAAAGGGTTCTTTAGCTTTTGCATGGACATTATTTGAAGATGTGCAACATCTTGGATCCATGGAGGATGCTTGGAGTCTTTGGCTAAGGTGTTGGTGATGCTTGACAGGTGATATTGGTTTTGAGTTTATTTTCTTTATGTCATGGTATACTCTTATTTGTGTACTGTTGTTTTGGAATTGTGTATTGTACTTGAGACCATGGTAAATTCATTGGAAGCATGGTATCTCCTATGGGGATATGTAGATCATGGTGTCATGATAAGTTCCTAATTCAGATGATTGGAGCTTTGACAGTGGTCTGGTAAATTCTTTGTGTATTTGGTGCTTTGATTATTTTCTTGATACTTCATGATAGTGCAATAATGCAATTGAAATTTAGCATGAGATGATCGGTTGCTAGTACTCATGGATACATGAAGAATAAGGTGAGGTTGTTTTTCTCTTATGAGAGAAGTATTGTTGCTTGTTACTCTTGTTAAATTTTTTCAGCAAAAAGTCCAAGAAGCCTACACCTTGGTTGAATGTGATTTCAATTAGAGACCTATGATGAGATTGCTCTTGGATTAGTCATGATGGCTTATATATCTTGAAGGAGTATTCTTGTTCCCACTCTTGGTCTACTCGGCAGTTTATCTGAGAGGTGTTTGGCCCATTATATTTTTTAGATGTGTTTTATGTTCATTTTCATGATATGGATCTTGAATTGCTATTTAATGGTTTTGGAGGATTCATAGTGGAAGTTGTACAGCTTGTTTAATCTCCTTGAGCTTTTGTGTTATGTGTTTTATTGATGAGAATTGGTAGGAGATGATGTATGGGCTGATTTCCTGAAATGGGGAATGAACTAGCTTGATCTTCTTTGAGAGGCTTACATCCATGTTGATTACATGATATTAGAAGTTGGTTTGATCTTGGTGATTGAACGGGTGGATGTTGTTAAGTCTTTTCTTTTGGGATGAGAAGGAGATCATTCTTGACACAGCTAGCTATTACAAGTGTATATAGGAGGATGTTAGGATATGGTGTATAGGGTTTCTCTCTTTAGTCTTCGTTCTCTTCCTGGATGTTTGTTTTCACGTTACAATTGTTTGTTGCATGTGGAGATCTTGGGAGAACTATGAAAACTTGTGGTGAGAGAAATGTTTCTTGTAACAATTTGTTGCAGGTTGGGCATGTCATTGTGGATATTTCCTTGGTACTACATGGTTACATTTTCTATGTGTTGTTATTGGTAGACTTGGTATGTCTTTGATCTTTCAGATTTGGAATTACTCGGAAAGTGGGAGTTCCTATTGTTTTTTTTCTTCTTCGACTGGTTGGCACTTGGAGCTTGCATTCATTGTTGATGGGTTCATTTTTTGGAGCAGCATGATTTTACTAATGTTGATACCTTTGAGGTACATGTGAGATTGGATGGAATAGCATGAGCTGTGGGTGCTATTTCCAGTTGTGTGGGTTTATCAATTGGATGGGAGCAGTCAATCTGATTGTTGCTCTAGTTCATTTATTTTGTCTTGTTTCTAGAGAATGACTTCACTGTTGTGTTATGATTGAAGCTTTGAAGTTGATATTGCTTTTGGATAGCGTTTGAGCACAGTGAAGTAGTAGCAGTATCTTGTTGATGATATCACTGGGGTCTCTTGCTTGTGTTTGTTTGAATGGTGCTTATTCACCTTGGCTTGTATCTTTCTTCCACATGTGCCATGTTGGAAGATGACAAGGATTGTTGCCTAAATGGTGGACATCTTAGATGTTGGAGCAGAATTCTTGATGGAGCATGAGAGCATGTTTGAGATCTATGAGGTTTCTTGGAAGGCTGTGATCGGTTGCATTTTGGTTGTTTTGTTGGATAGTGAGTTGCAGTTGGATGCCTGGTCTTTGTTGCAGATTGTTTGGTCGACTGTTATATGTGGAATCTTGTTGATTGGGTTTCTTGAGTATTGTGGGGTCTGAAATGGTGGAGCTAGTGTGATCTTAGTGTCTGGTTGCTTTGGAGGTGCCTATGTGATGTTCGTCAAGTGGGAGATTGTTAGAAATGTGTGCCTCAATTCCACTGGCTGAAACCTCTGAAAGGGAAAAGTCGGTGTGACATCTTTTGTGTCTGGCCAACTAGCAGTTGAAACCTTGTTGAAATTATTTAGGTTGTTGTGACCTTGCATCTGTCTCACCAAAGGAGCCTATCGCTATGACATTTTGTTCGGTATAACCTCTCACCACCCATGGAGATCTCTAGCCAACAGGCAATTCATATAGTATATCAGGTTACTTCGGTGTGAGGTCTCAGCGATAGCTATTGTCTCGCCGACAATGGTTTCTGTTGAAGTCTTCAGGGAGAGTCTTGTGTGTTTGGTAAGAAGTCTTACCGATATGGATGTCTCGTCGACAACTTTATCCTAGAGACATTGGAGTGACTTGAACACTTGGGAAGAACTCTTGGCAATAGTTGGTGTGTCTCACCAACGGTATACACTCAGAGTAGCACAAAGGTTTCAGAGTAACGTCTTAGCGATGGACAAAAGTCTTTCCGACTGGTGTTTGGTGCTCGGTATGACTTCTAAGTATTCAGAGTAATGTCTCGACAAAAGATAAAAGTCTTGCCAACTCGGTAAGACATGTTTGCACGGAGTGAAGTCTTGGTGAAAGGCAAATGTCTTTCCGACTGTCAGGTGCTCTGGTGAAACTTGAGGAGACTCGGCAAAACCTCTTGGCGAGCAGTAAGTTTTGTCGATAGCAATATGAGTCTTGTCGATAGGAATGCAATGGACGTCAGTGGCTTCGGTATAACTTTGGAACATTGGTATGATCTCCTAGCGATAGACGATAGTCTCGCTAATGTGGATTCTCATGTCTATGTGACTTATGGAGCTTCAGTATGACATCTCATCGATAGCGATGAGTATTGGCGATAGCGATACATGTGAACATCGGTATGATGTCTTGGTGAAAAGGGGAAGTCTGTTGGATAGCTTTCTGGACTCGGTATAATGTCTTGCCGATAGTGAAGACTCTTGACGATAATGAGGATATGGGCTCTGTGGCATCAGGGAGACACAGTTAGTGTCTCACCGACATGTGACACAGGTTGAATTCCTTTTGACCGAGTGAAGATTGTCCGACGTGGTGTGACTTGGACCAATTAGAGAAGCCAAATGGGAACCATTGGAAGTTAGTCTGTTGTTGCCATTCTATGAGGAAGTTTGACAAACAGAAACAAAATTAATATAACCTTGAATAGAAGATGATGCTCGGTTGGATTGTTTGATACAGGTGAGCGATAGAGTGAGGGTTGAGTGGCTAGCTAGAAGATCAAGGCCATGAGGCCGAAATAGAGGAAATGAGAGGTAGGGTTATGTTGTTGAATTCTCTCCTGATCAAGGATTAAATACCATGGTTGATCTCTCATGTTCATTTGTATTGTATACTGTGTGAGGGTATTGTAACAATACGAAGATTGTTTGGTTTGAGAGGTTAATCAGGAAATGTACAAAGGGAGAGTTGGTTACCAGATTGTATCCAAAATGAACAAGTTGTAATCTCTAAAAAATTATGAGCCTGAGTTGTATTGTAACCTTCAGTTGCTGAATAATACAATGGCTCAATCTTTGGAGTGTGGGGTTTTTTACCCGAAAGGGTTTTCCCCACATAACTTGTCTATGTGTTCTGGTTTTCTTTCTTATCTTTCATCTTTGTTGGTTTTACTTCTAGAATATTTTATTGCATAATGTTGAATTTACATGTGCTTCTCTCAAAAGGATTAATGTGGGAAATAAACTGTGTCTGTTTCCGCTTTAGGATATAGTTGTATGTGTCTTTGAGGCAACCTAATCAAAATTGAAGTTACCAAAGGCACCACTGTTCTTGGAGATTTCTCTGAGATGCCTAAATTTCCCTAACACCTCTAATTGAAACTTATTTTCATCCTATTTGGTTCATCCTTATTGATGAGGTATAAATAACATCATGAATATAATAAGCCAAATACCCTTCCTTATTTCTACCAATCACTTTTACCCTACCAATTGTTTTTTTTAGGATTAATAATTCTTAGTTTTTGAAAAAAATGTATAATATTTATTTCCTAAATTGATTGAAATTAGTTGACTAATGTTTGTAGAACCCCAATCCTAGATGTGCACAAACATAAGAAACAAACACTATATTAGATCAAATGAAAGTTAGTATCAAGATTCCCCATGAAATCCATTTAAATTGCAAAGAACAAGAAATGAGATGAAGAACACAAGCAAGTATAAACAAAAGCTATCAAATCTTGTTAAGTAATTTAGAGCTCTCGATCTCTGGCGGAGATTCCGCATACCCAAACTCCTATGATGCAATGTTGATGAGTGATCCACTTTGGTCAAGATTCAATTGAGCTTCATGATGAAAAATATGCATATAACCTAGCTAAGATCTTGATAAAGTGGATGAAAATAGAGATGCTTGAGGATGAAATTGAGTATAGTAGACTTGCTCAAATTTTGGATGATCAAAATGAGGAGAGAAGCCTCTTATTAATAGAAAGACAAGATGGAGCAATGTGGAATCATTCAACATCCAATGGGCAAGTGACACTTGTCAAGATGTGAATGGAGAAAGCTTAAGCACATTTTGATGAATGTGCA
>VDFB02351930.1:0-29241 GCA_007258455.2 Sequoia sempervirens
TATTCCTAAATAAATTACAATATTAAATGCAATCAACAAAAATGATGAAAACTACAATGAAATATGATTTCAGAACAATACAACCACTCTATCATCTTGAATACACTTGAGACCAAACATACTTGTAGAATTATATGCTAGTAATTACAACACATGGAATGGTCTAGTTAGCAAATCAGATGGAATATTGAAAGCATACACTAAACATAATGATTTTGATATTGATTGGATAAAATTTAATGACATACAAATTGACCAACAATAAATTAAAAGACTAGAACAACTCTATACTGATCTCGTTGATAAAGAATGGATACCTATACTTCACATTACTAGGCCCATCCATATAATATCCACTAATAAGAAAATTACTATTAGAAAACAATTTTCAATACAATTAGCATGTGCTTGAACTATACACCAATCTCAAAGACTTATCATGCAACATGTGGAATTTGATCCCACTATCATAAAACAACACAGATTAGCATATACACCACTTTCTTGAACAAAATTAATTGAAACATTGTTCTTGCTCAAACCTCTTAATACAAAAAAAATTAAGTAAAGAAAAAAGTAGTTGTTGACATATCCAACAATCTATTTGAACATTTTAATTGCTTCTCCACATATCACATACATGGCATAATGACTTTAAATAAAAAAACTCTTTGTATCTAAAACAAGACATTATAAAATAACAAATGTTGAAACTATACAATAACAATACATTTATTTACCAATCAAATCAATGTATGTAATCTTTAAACAAGACCTAATGCTCCAGTATTGGAAATTATAACCATCATCAATAAAGTACTTCCACATGTAAATATACAATGTATATTTGTACATTATAGAATATTTTAATATTGACAAGTTTATATAAAATAAAACTAAAATATCACTTTTGAACCATATGCAAAACCACATGTAATTTTTTGTTAAACCAATTACAAACTCTACACAAACCAATAATTGACCACATTTGGTATAATATAAATAAATGAACATTTTCTATTTACAAATTAAAAGCATATTGGAGTGACCATCTTGCTACTTTTGTAAATTTCAAACTAATGAACAAAGTAATTCCACTTAAATATGCTAGTAAACATATCTATAAAAACAATCACATTTTACATAATCTCTAGATTGGAAAAAAAATGCTATGCATATATTATTCAATATAATAAACAAATAAAAAATAAAAACCTATAGCTTATGCAAACCAAAATCATGCATTTTGTATCACATTTATTTCAATAAGATTGGAACTTTATAAATTTATTGTAAACTTATAACGTTCATTTATCACAAATCTTTTAGGTGCCTATTATTAACATTTGTAATATGTTGATTATTCTTATTCTACTTCCCTCTAGACTTCTAGCCATTGTACTATTGCATCTTCATTACATTGTACTATACCAATACATGTTTTTAATAATTAATTGATCTTAATAGTGGCAACTTTTGCATTATGAAATCTACATTTTTTAAAAATAGCTATTTAATAAAAGTGTAAATTAGTTTAAATAACAAATAAGAAAATATATCTCTACTCAATATGGACTTAAAAAAACTACAAAGAAAAGCCCCCACAGGTTAGAGTAGTTGGTCTCAAGTCTCGGGTTTGCTCCCCGAGGTCTTGGGATCGACTCTCAAGCCCGGTATGAACCCTGTCACAGACACTAGGGGGGCGGTGCTGGTTATCCCGTGACCGTAGGGATTAGTCTCGCCTCCCGCTCGCACCTCCCTGAACCAGTGTAAGGGTTGGGCCGCTGGGCGGGGGCCGCGGGGATACCCTTCGAGACAAAAAAATAAATAAATAAATAAATAAATAAATAAATAAATAAATAAAAAATACTAGTGTTGTATTACAACTTTACACACGTAATGCATGATGATAAATCGGTCTTTTTTATTTTTATCATAATAAACTATAATTTACATTCCATGGTTCTAACTTTTCCATTCCAATAAATTAAGCTTGCCTCTTTAATTCTCATTTGCATTTTATTTGTAGTGAAAGCAATTTTTTTTCTATACTCTCGTAACATAATTTCAAACACCATTCCATGCAAAAAAGCTAGTATAATTTGATAATATGCACTTGAACATTGAATACTTTTGTTGTAGCTAAGAATGAAAACCAATAAAAGAACATAAAAGCATAGACAACAACAAACATCCAAAAGGTAATTAAAATTTTCTATTTGCATCTAAACTATACGAATTCAGTTCTCTAGTATAAGCAATTTTATGATTTTCCTTGTACTTAAAAATCTAAATTCAATATCAATTGAGGATTTAAATGCTTGCAAAGATGGAAACATTTTTGAAGGAGATATCATTGTAGCATATAAAACCATACTAGATAAAGCCAACATAACATGTGAAGGGCTTCATGCTAATTTAGCATATATAAAACTTGAAATGACAATCACCTTAAATGTGATTGACAAGCTTGACCAAAAACATGAAGATAAAATAATTGCAGGATCAATAATTCGCATATTGGGTTTTTAAATTGCTTTGAAAATTGACTATGATCATGAATATTGTTATTTCATCTTTATTTTAAAGGAATCAAGTATTGTTGAAATCATACTCCACCTTTGCCAAGAGTACAACTTCATATTAAGTACCACAATAAAATAATTGCTTACAATTATAAATGATTTTCCTACTAGAACAATAGGTGTATTGGTAGTTGCCACTAATTTTTTTTTTTTAATCTAATTGATATAAAAGATGGGGATTCTACCATCAACAGAGCATACGTGCAATATGTTTCCAACCCTTTATTCCACTTTACATCTTCTATTTTTTAACACATTTTTTAGTTAAAGGAAAAGAAAACTAATTTTGTTGATAATAATAAATATTACAATGCATCCAAATTTGACACACCATTTCTTAACAACGGAAGACCACGTGTGAAGAAATGAATTCCTAGCGATGCTCTTCAAAAACATTGTAAAATAAATAGATGCAAAGAACATACTCTGCAAATGCTAGTCAACATTTATTGGTAAACTAAATAATGGAAGAACATTGGATAGATTAAATATCAAAATTTGAGGGAATTATTTTGAAATTGTTAGATTTCTAAATTTATAATTATTATTTTTTTCCAACAACAGTAACATTATAATATCTATTGTAGATTCATAGAACTTTAAAAGTGTCCAATCCATTCTCTAGCCCATTTCATGTATTTTGTTTAAAATACAATTACGAATTTAATAAGTATGGAACACTTGACGAACAAACTACCTACTATATTAAATGTAATGAAGACATTAGCTACATCTACCCCCTCTATCTTAAAACTACTCTAACAAGTGATAACAAATATATAGTACATTATTCTTTTGATAACTCTATTATTCAATTGTTGTTGCCTCATCTACAAAATATTACATATGAAGTCTACATTAAAGACATATAATCAATTATCTTCAAGTTACATGATATTCTCTGCAAAAGAACATTCACACTAAACTAAAGCAATGTTACCATTAACATTTGCTAATTGTGATGAGCAATAATCAACACATTCTATGAAAAGGTATTACATAATATTTTCCAATCTTTTATTACTATTTACACATTGCTACTTATTGTAATTTCTTACATAATAAAGTAATAATTCCATGATAACTATTCTAATACAAACTTTGCAAGAAGCAAGTAGACTACAAACACAAATAATAATAGATTTCTACTACTTGGGCTACCACTAACTTTCTATGTCAAATTTGTGTGATACAAATTCAATATTTATACTCTATATGTGTTATATGGGGTCAACTATAAGCCATATCATTACTTATCATACCATGCTTTATTTGTTATTACTATAGTATCTGACATTTCTTGAAAATTTAAATTGCTATATTACTTATTCATATTCATGTTTGTAATCATCATTATAGATAATTAAAGCTAGATACTTACTTGTATAAACTCTCAAATTTTATGGTTTTCCTCAAATATTGATAAAGTCTTTTTAGTTTCGATTGCATATTTGATGTTTTATAATGTTAATAGTGCAAAATCTAATTGTGCATATTTATTGACAATCTATTATATTTCTTAAGTTGATCTCCGCTATTGTCCTAAAACTTGATATGGTATGCTAGATAAATGTCTCCATATCTCCTATTATGCTAGATATAATTTATTTCTATAATTATAGTTGATATATTAATTATTGCCCATATTTTTTATATTCATTTTTTTAATGTTAGTCATTTCTCATGAATATGGCAATGCACATTGTAATATAGGGACATCATTATTTGAAATGAAACCATACAATTTTGTACTTAGTGAGGATTTATTTGTTGCAAGATGATGTGTCCCTTGGTCTTCCTTGTGCAACATGACACTTGGGTTTGTGACATGGCTCAACTACCTCCTATGGATCTTGTATAAATCTGGCGATTATATCAGGCATTGACAGGTCGATCTTTTGGTGCAACGACAACCACCAATGTAACAATTGGTATCAAAGATGAGGTCATAGATTTGAACCCCTCTCTTGCACTTGGGGGATTGTTGCTAGATGGTGTGTCCCTTGGTTTTCCTTGTGTAGTGTGATGCTGGAATGTACACCCATGTTTTTTTTAAAAAATTTCCCTTGTTGTTGTTTACTTGTTTGAAGTTATTTATTTGTTTTTGAATTGTAATGAAATGCATTTAATGAAAAAAAATGCAAGAGACAACAATGCAAG
Source organism: Sequoia sempervirens (assembly GCA_007258455.2). NCBI lineage: Eukaryota > Viridiplantae > Streptophyta > Pinopsida > Cupressales > Cupressaceae > Sequoia > Sequoia sempervirens. Next base: position 4,746 of record VDFB02351930.1, read on the forward strand.
TAAACTGAAATCTTTTTTTAATGAAATGAGAAGAAAAAACATAATTTTCTTTTTATGTTTTTAATTTGGAAAATACAATATTCAATTTTAGACCTGGTAAACATTTTGTAGCAGCAAAGGACTCCTAAATGAACACCAAACCCAACACAATCTTTGCACTTCAAAGCACACTAGTTTCCAACACCCAAGCACCCTTTTCCCAATGCCAAGCCTCCAACCTAAACTCCCTTTATGCAGGTCAAAACTGAAGATTCAATGAAGTAAGGGGCAACCTTCTTGGATAGGTCAACTTAACCTAGAAAATCACATGCTTCGCCAAAAAAATGCATACAAGTACTCAAAAGAAGCGCCTTGAGGAAAGTTATAAAATGCAACATTACCCAGAATGAAATCTTCAGGTGAATGAAAGTTGTGAATGAAAAACCAGGTTCAGGTCCATGACTGTAAACACCAGAAATCCAAAATATCACTCTAAAACTTCTACAAATCACACAAAAACTGAAGCCAAACCAAAGCACACTAAAAAAATCCTAAAAATATTGAAATATCTTCATGTTTTCTTCTATGTAGATTAATCCTCTGAAGCTCCTATTGAAAGAAGTTGTGAACCAACACTAGTATCTGACTAGGGTGGATATTTCACCACCAAAATCAACCCAACAATGGAGGGTTTTCATCCTCACAATGCAACCCAAGCAACCAGAGAAATTCCAACAACATATTAGTAAGTTTTCAAAGTCTGGATAATGAGAAATGAGAGCCAAACTTCATTTTATGAGATTAGGGCCAAAAATGGACTTCAAAAGTTTCTCAATTTAACTTTATGAAATGGGCGCCCTTCTCTTCTTTTAAATTTTTTAACCTTTTTAATAAAAAATGCTTCATCTCCCCTTTTTGGAATCCCACTTTTGGAAGTCATTTTAAAATATTAAAACTTTAAAAATATTACTCTCCTTTACGTAGGTGTCCAAGCTCAAGGAGGAAATATATTTTTTAATTGACTTTAAAACAACTTAAAGTCATTCAACTAGGTGCCCTTGGTCCTTTTGATGACCACTTTACCCCTTGATATAAGTTATAATTTAACTTTATATTTCAACTTTATTAAAATGCCAAAGTGGTCAAATAATTTAAATATTAAACTGCAACCTTAGGCTCTCCAACTGAAACTAGATTAAAATGTTGCTGCCAAAGACCAAGCCTGGAACCAACTTCCCCAATGGTGACTTACTAAAAATAACACTGCTTTAAATAGTAAGTGGATGCCAAAAGCTCAAAATTGAGCGAAATTGAAGACCACCGAGGAAACTGTGACCAACTGAAGCTAACCACACTGAAACTGGCCACTGTTATAAATAGAAACCCCTCTAGAAAACCCCAAACTAATCATCAATGATGGCCAATGAATCCCCTAGCCATATCAACTAGCCTATGAGAACTCTGGAATAGGGTAATTGAGTCTCAATACTGCTTAGGAGTGAGAAGGGGACATTACAGCCCACCCTTCCCAAGATTGCTTGTCCTAAGCAATCGTAGCTTTGGATGCTGCAACATCTACTCACTCTCCCAAGTTGCATCCTCAACTGGAAATTTTTTCCATTTAACCAAATACTCTTTGATGATCCTCCTGTGCAGTGTATGCTCATGCACCTCCAATATAGACTCAGGAATCAATATCAACTTTCCTTCCTCATCCAAAGGAGGAAACTTTGTAGAAGGTACCACATTCTGGCCAAGTGCTTTCTTGAGATGGGAGACGTGAAACACATTATGCACCTTGTTGTCCTCAGGTAGCTCCAACTCATATGATACCTCTCCAACTCTCCTGATCACTTTGAAAGGACCATAAAACCATGGCTTTAGCTTTTCTGACCCACTCTTCTTGAGAATGGATTGTTTGTAGGGTTGTAACCACAAATAAACCATGTCCCCAACCTCGAAAACTCGCTCAACACAATGTTGATCAACATATAACTTTTTTTGATTTTAAGCGTGTTGTATATTCTCTCTCAAAGACCTCATTATTTCTTGACTCTCCTGAAGAAGATCTCTGGCTCTAGGCACCTTGCAATCTCCAAAAAGTAAATCCATGAAGCTAGGAGCTTCATACCCATACAATGCCATGAATGGAGACATTTGAATGGACATGTGAAAGGTAGAATTGTAGTAGTACTCTCCTAGATGCAACAACTTAAACCACACCTTTTATTGCCCTGAAACATAATTGTGCAGGTACCCTTCCACCCATTTGTTCACCACCTCAGTTTTCCCATCAGTCTTAGGGTGGTAGCTAGTGCTAGAGGTCATATCTGTGCCACGTAATTTGAATAAATCCTGCCAAAACAAGCTCATAAACTTGTTGTCCCTATCACTGACAATGGTCCTAGGTGTCTTTTGAAGCCTGCATACCTCTCTGAAAAATAAGTCAGCCACCTATACTGCTGAAAATCCTGCTAATAAAGCAAAAAAGTGAGAAAATTTTGTCAATCTGTCAACCGCCACATATATATACTATCCTTTCCTTGCACCTTCGAGAGCCCTATGATGAAGTCCATTGATATGCTTTCCCATTTCTAAGTGGGAATGGGAAGGGGTTGCAACAAACCAACAAGATAGGTATGCTCATTTTTGTTTTGTTGGCATACTAGACACTCACATACATACTATAAATGTCATCCTTCATTCCCTTCCATGAGAATCTCTCACAGATCTACCCATAAGTCTTATAATAACCCAAATGACTAGCCATAGGAGTACCATGGAAAGCCTTAAAAACACTCTCTCTCACCCAAGAATCAGGAGCCAACAATACTCTATCCTTGTAGTATATTAGTCCATCCTTCACCTGGTATTTGTCATCTTGTAAAGTCCCATCCAAAATGTTGTTCACTACTACATTCTTAGCATAATCAACTTCAATATTCTCCTTCCAATTTGCTACTATGACTAAAATAGTACTCAAATGTGGTCTCCTGGATAGAGCATCAACCACTACATTACTTTTCCCTTTGACATATTCAATGTCAAAGTCATACCCCTAAAGTTTGCTTACCCATTTCTGCTATCTTTTGTTGAGATCCTTTTGATTTAGGAAATACTTAAGGCTGTTATGATATGTCTTTACTAAAAATTTCCCCCCTACAAGGTATTGTCTGAACTTGGAAAAAGCATGCATAATTGCCAACATTTCCTTATCATAAATGGAGTAAACTTTCTCACCACCTCTCAACTTCCTGCTCTTGAAAGCTATAGGATGTTTGTTTTGCATGAGAATTTCACCCATGCCTTCACCCGAGGCATCACACTCAAGGTCAAAAGACTTGGAGAAATTAGGAATGACCAAGATTGGACATGTACTCATCAACAGTTTGAATTTTTCAAATGGTTGTTGCACTGATTTTGACCATACAAATGCCCCCTTTTTGGTTAAATTTGTGAGTGGCACAACCAATTGTGAGGATCCCTTAGCAAACCTCCTATAGAAGCCACATAGCCCAAAGAATCCCTTCAATTGTGTGAGGTTTGTAGGTGGAGTCCAATCAAGAATAGCCTTGATCTTTTCAGGATCAACACGAACCCCATTTGAGCTAATGATGTGTCCAAGATACAACAACTCAATCATGCCAAATTCACACTTGGACTCCTTGGCAAACAATGACTCACTCTCCAAAATTCCCAACACCTCATCTAAATGCCTCAATTGGTCCTCCCATGTCCTACTATAAATGAGGATATCATCAAAGAAAATCAAAACAAACCTATGCAACTGCCGTTTGAAGACCTTGTTCATACAAGACTGGAATGTAGCAGGAGCATTAGTCAACTCGAAGGGCATAACAAGGAACTCAAAATGGCCATAATGACACCTGAAGGCTGTTTTCTCAATGTCCTCTCTAACTTTGATTTGATGATATCTAGATCTCAATTCTATCTTAGAAAAATAAACTGCTCCATGTAGCTCATCTATCCGTGGGATGGGGTATCTATTTTTGTTTGTTTTCTTATTGAGTTCCCTATAATCTATGCACATGCACATAGTCTCATTCTTCTTCTTCACTAACACCACCGAAGAAGAAAATTGACTTTTGCTCATTCTAATATGCCCCATATCCAAAAGCTCCTTGATTGCCTTTTCTATTTCATCCTTATGCCTTTTTGAATGCTTGTATGGTGTAGTGATTACCGCCTTGGTGCCCTCCTCTAACTCAATGATGTGCTCTATTCCCCTGTCAGGTGGCCTCCTTGGTGGTATGCTACCAAATACCTTGCTTCGCTTAGTAAGAAAAGCTTGTATGTTTGGTGGATAAGTACGTTTCTGCTCCTCCGTAATTGTAGGCATAATTATACATTTTTCTGCCCACTCCACCTGATTATGTTTGGAAAGCCTTTCCATCCTCTTACAAGAAATAACTCGAGGCCCTCCATTAGAGATCCCTCTCAACACCACATTATTTCCATAAGATTTAAACTTCAACTCTAAGTTCTAAACATTAAGAGTGATCTCATCTAATGACCGCAACCACTGAATTCCCATTACCACATCTGTATCCCCAATACCAACCACATAGAAATCATTTGTATCCCTAATACCAACCACATAGTAATCATCTATCAACTCATGGTTACCCAACTGAGTGCTAAGTTGTGGAATCATGTGAGTGCAAGTAATGGTGAAACCATCCACAACCATCACTCTAAATCATTCAACCTCCTGTGTCTGTAATCCCCTACGTGCAACAAGTTCCTCATCAATGAAATTATGTGTGGCACTTGAATCAATAAGAGCTATCATCTGTTGCCCCTTAATAACTCCTCTAATGCGCAAGGATTCATTTTTCTGAAAGCTATATAGCTGGACTAGTTTGCACTCCTTTGATTCCTCTTTTCACTCTCTTGAGGTGGCTCCTCATTCTCCTTATCAAAATCAGATTGCTGGTTTGAAAAATCAGAATTACTTTCCTCGGCTGAATAGTATTCAATTTGATGAATTTTGGCCCCTTTTGGGAAAAAATGATCCTAGGACCACTTTTTCTGCACCTGAAGCATAAACCCTTCTTCTTGAGTTCATTAAGTGTCTTTGCATCTAACCTTGTGACTGGTTTTTTCTATTGTGTAGTGTCCTTAAAGTGAGGCCTTTTATCTTTATCTTTTTTGTAAAATGAGGGTTTGGACTAAATTTTCACTTTAGGGGCAACCCACTCCATATTTCTTGCTTTCTTCATAACTTCCTGTAAAGTGGGTGGGTCAAAAGCCTTAATCCATCCCTTGAGTGGTTCCATAAGACCCTCACTGAAAAAAACCACCATCCATCTCTTTGTGATACCTATAACCATCACCAATAACTTCTAAAATTCAACTATGTATGCATCAACTGTACCATACTGTCTAAGATGGGTCAACTCCTTGAAATATATCTCTGGATCCTTTTTATCAAATCTTTCTATGAGTCTAGTGGTAAACTCATCATATGTATTGATAGACTGATGACCCAAGGTAACCAAGCCATGGTAGCACCACTCATGTGTTATCCCATCCAAGTGTAGCATGGAAAACTTAATTGCCTCTTCCTCTGCCATAGGTCTAAGGGCCAAATAATTGTCTAGCTTCTGTATCCAAGCCCGAGCTTTACAACTGTTACTCCCATCAAGATGTGGTAGCATAACTTTGTTGATGGCATGCTGTAGGTCCCTCTACACTATTGATCTCCTCTGATCATAATGTCTACCATGGCCCTTACTCTTCCTTTTTTGCTCCAAAAAGTCATTGTAAGACATGTATTGCTTGATCTCATTGGAGAGGGAATTATAATTAGCATGATTATGTCTTAAATTGTCCACAAAAGACATAGAGTCTTCTGGATTAGGTTGAGGAATCTTCGGAGTCAAGAAAGTGGGCTTAAATGTCCTAGAAGAGATATAAGTGTTATTTGTAGTACGCTGGTCCATATTACCATTATGCTGATTTGAAGCACTATGCTCTCATGTATGCCTTGTATTATTTTGAGAATTGTTTTGCACCATTGTGTTTTGTCCCATTCTTCCCAACATAAGAGATACCATATCCAACATTGTGTCTAACTTCCTCTCAAACCTTCTTCCAAGACTCGGTGTTCTTGCTCTCTCTTTCCTTTTGTCATCCCTATTAATAAAAGATCTCTCACCACCACTTGTTCTCTCATTACCACAAAATGTTCTCTCATTATCTCCCTGCATTCTTGTTCCTTGAGAAGACTCCCAACTATCTCTTAATACACCTGACATTGTTTGACCTTCCGGAATGGGTGGGGGCTACCAAATACTTTTTCTAATTTCTCTCTGAATGTACCTCTATTCTCTTGTGCTCATAGATTTCCAATACTGATTTCAGTGTCTATGCAGGATGGCAAGGAAAGTTTGGCTCTGATACCAAGACCCAATTTTTTTTCAAATATTTATTTCCTAGGATGGTAATTACTTGAATAGTTGCTTATGTAGATTGTTAGATCCATGATCTTTTGATGCTGGATCTGGTCTGCTTTGAGCTTCTAGGAAAATTACAAAGCTGCAAAAAATAAAAGAGAATATATTCTACTAGAGAGTGCAATTATTTGATCAAGTTGAATCCAATCATTGTTATCAACCCTTATGCACTTGGAGGTAAACTTGTGCCCATTTATTTTGACATATTAAGATTCCCTTTCAGATTTACAATTCTTCATTAGGCTTCCATCACCTCTATATATCACCTAGGTAATTGGCCATGCTGAGCCATGAACCAATCAATTAATATTCCTTTGCTTGGAGGTCATAACATCCTTTTAAAAAGCCGTTTCTTCATTTTATGTACTTTCCTTATCTGAGTCTTCAAGTGATTTCTTTTGTTTAAAGACTGCTTTCATCTTCCATAATTTTCCTTCTCGTTTGATTCTTTTCTTTTCCTTCCATTTCAACTGATGAGCTATCCTTGCCTTACAATACTAGACAATTAACCTAGTATTTTTGCAACAATAATAATATTTTTTGTTAGTGTAAGGGTGCCTCTAGATTCAACTAGGTGTATTTGTACCATGGACTATGGAAAACTCATGCCTACTATTGCTGCCCTTCATGGGAGGGAAATTGTTTTCAAATAACTGATGCAAAAATGCACATAGTTGAATCCAAAAGCACTCTTACACTAACTTCATGGACTGGAATATTCATGCCTAATATTTTGTGTTGCCAGTTTGGGTTTGGTAGTTTGCTGATTTTTCCTCTGCTCCTATATATACATAACCATAATTTGCACAAAATGTTTAAAATTAAATACAGAATTGAGAACACAGCTGATAATAATACAATGTCAATTGTCAAATTATAAATGTTAAATATAAATTAAAATGTTTTCTATCATAGTAGCATTACTTGGAATCAAGATTGACTTGGCAAATGAAAAGTAAAAATGGAATTCAATTACTTGGGAAAAATTCTAAAAACAAAAAGTGCTGAAAAATTCATTAAAAAAATTAAAAAATGTTGTGATTGTTATTTCAAGCCAAAATAAAAGGAAAAAAAATCCTTTTCCATTTAGTACAGCACAAAACAATTCTTTTTTTAATTTTTTAAAACAACAAGGTTTGGGGCTTCCCAGCTGGGTTGAGGGTCAATATCTCTCATAAGGTTTGTGGACATTGGCACTAGCACGTTTCTTGGTGTGATATATGGTGAGGTCAAGGGGTGGGATCCTTACCACCATGACCCTTTCAAGGTATTGAAGGCTACATGGACATACCTTCATGGTGTAGGCCATTTTTCATTATTTTACTACTTCTAACAAAGTTTCAAATCCTTCCAAAAATGCACTTTTAGGTTGAGTTAGCTTTCTATTTTTTACTTTTAAATGCACTTTTTTTAAACACTCAGACCGAATGGCTAGGTTTGGATTGGACCTTGGCTAAACCTAGTTTGGACCTAGACTAGGAGAAAAACTCAGCCTGGATTGGTCTGGGTTGGTTTAGTGTTCCTAGTGAACTTGGTAACATAGGAAAATCTTTTATTTAGGCTAAGGGTTTGTGGTGTAATGGCAGCAAAGGTTGCTTATACGAGTGTGAGCTAGGTTCAAATACATTACACTACGATAAGCCTATCCACAATTTTGGTGGACATGTGGTGAGCTTGGGGTGTAATGGTTATGAGGTATATTAAAGCATGTTTGATATCCACAAATCTCAAGAATGTGGTCCTATCTTACCTGGCACTACATTCAAGGTGGCCCATAACCTCATCCATGATTTAGCAAGAAATAAAAGAAAGAGTTTGCTATTCATCTTTGACTTTTCTTTTCACTTCTCTACAATAAGGCTCAATATTCCTACTTTTGTTTCATTAGCAGCTGAAGACATGTCTTTGGCAAAAAGCACTAAAATCATGTTTTTTCAAGCTTTGAGGGTTGGTGCACAATCTGCACTATTATGTAGTCTTGATTTGTAGGTGTTAATCAATGGCTTATTTCCCATGAGGCACCAACATGTGGTGGACCTTGGAAGATAGATGTGTATCTACCTAGTAGGTGCATGTGCATGTAGGTGCAAAGAGAACATTTTCTCTGAATGTACCCCAAGCTCATTAATTGTTTACAAGAGGCTTATAAATAGAAGAGCAACACCTTATACTGTTTACAATAAGCATATGTGATAAGTAGTTGCACCTTTAATGCACAACACATCTTTCCTTGTTGTCATTTTCTCTACTGTGTTATTGTTTGACCCTAATAAGGCTATGGTGTATGCTTTGCAATGATGGAGTAGAATATTTTCTTCAATAATCTTAGTTAGGGTTAACTAGATCCAAACATCTAGTTTTGTTTTGTTGAGAGTTTGTCATTGTAAATAGGGGAAATTTTTAGATATCACTACTTTGGCATCTATTTCTATAGCAATAAGACCAACCTTTGATAGCTCTTTCATTAATGAACATAATGTATTTACACAACATTTTGTTCATCCACAAAATTGTGGTTTTAGGGTGAACTCAACATCTTGGTTTTGTTCCACTTAATATATTTATTTCTTTCTAAAGTTACTTAATAGATTTGCCAAGATACAAAAAATTTAACAGCGTGTCTACAGTATCAAGTCCAATAATAGAATTTTGGCTAGCATTATTTATCATTCAAGCAGTTAATTGGTCTATTAGGGTAATTTCCATTTTTAGGTTAATAAGCCACAATGGCATCTCCATTGTGAGGGAAAAAGTAAATCTTTTTCTCTTGATGGGAGTGGGGATTGCATTAAGGATAAGAAAATTGAGGGATTGACACACTAGAGAAAGTGCCTCTTCTATTGTTTGAGGATCTCTGCAGCCGAAAAGCCATAAAATCTATTTCATGGTGACTTCTCATCCTTGGGAGGCTACTTAGAAATTTCTGAGAATGAATTGAGATAGAGGTTTCAATCAGTGTGAGTAACAAAGATGATTAAGCTGATGGGGAGGAGTACAAAACTAAAGGGAGATATCTTGAAAGGGTGGTGAGTGTTGTTGGATTCAAAGTCACATGTATCCAATGTTCATAAGAGGTTATGAATGAAACTATAGACCAAAGGCAGTCATGAGTAAGAGATGCCACACTACCGAATCTATGAACATTCCCCAATTTCCAAGTATTAGTGCTTGAAAATTGAGATCATCCAATGGTAAAATGTGAGTAGAGGCATGGTTTATAACTTTATACAATAGATTCATGCTCAGTGATAGAATATTTGGAGCAAGTTTAGGCAAAGTACAAGGCTTGTCATGATTAAGCTTGAGTGACACAGTAGTTAAATGTTCCATAGAGTCTTGGGATGGGGGGATGTTGGGGATGGGTTTTAGGGATGAGGGGACCAAGGGCTTAGATTTGGGGATAGTAGGGGGACAGTGACACAAATATATATAGTGCTTAAAAAATAGTTATAAAAAGAATTGAAGAATAACATATGAAAATTTGAAATACTCAAACATATTTGATATTACATTGAATGAAAAAATGAAAATGCCAAATATCCTTATATTTATATTATATTCAAAATGATGATTACATTAAAAAATACAATCGAACAATGTCCCAATGTCTCAAATCATTACTCATCCTCAAAGTCTATGTCAAACTCCTCATCACTTGAACTGCTAGACTCCTCAAGCTCAAGATCCTCCAAAGCAATACCAATCAACCTTGTGTTGGCTCCTTTGGCTCTACATCCCATTAGGTTGTTGGAATCTCTTTGTATATAAGTGTGTTGCGGTCAATGAGACGCAAGGAGCTATGTATAGCTATAAGCTTCTATGCTCTCCTAGAGTTAAGTCAGTTCCTTTTAATAGAGTGGATGAAACTATAAGTAGATCAGTTGCTTCAATAGAGAAGAACTAGAAACTTGGGACAATAGATGAATGGCTAGTGTGATAGTCAAAAAATTAGGCCCATGCATAGTTCACCATAAAATTGGATCCTCTTGTTCCCTAGCCTCCCTATCCATCTTGGCCTCTTTTGAATATTTCCTAAGAGGCAAATTTTGTCCACTTAGTATGAATGATGCTAGCTTGTGTAGAATCATACATCTTTTGAATGGCCTTCATGAAACTTTCCTTCACCACAACATCCTATATAGGAGTAATTCTTCTTGGCCTTTTAAAACATCACTTCAAGTTCAATGCATAGATAGCCATGTGCAAACGAGTGTTGAGCTTCTCCCATCAATGATGAATGATTGGTTGAATGTGTTCATTGTAGAATGTTAATGTGGGCTCTTTCTCTTCTAAAATGGCCTTCATTTGGCCAAGCATACTATCAATGCACTCATACACCTCTCAAAAGTTAGGTGCATTTGCATCCCCATATCTAATAGCTTTGAAAATTGGAGTAATGATGGCAGCAATGTATTTGTATCAAGCCTAAAGGGTATCACTCTTCACCACCGTCTTCACCCTCCTCCCCTGCTTTGAATTTGAATTGGATCACCAGTTCCACTTTGTTGTCATGACCATTAGTTGTAATGCTTGTTCCAACTCAAGCATCCTTTTCAAGAGAATGAAATATGAAGCATATTTTGTCTCCACAAGTTTCAAACACTCCTTCTTAGAGAAGGTCCTAAAGAGGCCATGTGAAGTATGGTGGTTGTAGATAAACATTTGCACATCTGTAGCATCATTAACCACATCTTTGATCCATCTAATTTAGCTTGTGTCTTTGAGTGCATTATTCATGGCATGCGCACAAGTCCACTAAATATGCTTGTAAGCTACTTCAATCAATTTCCTTGCAACTTTGCACACCTATGTTGCATTTGTCACTACTTGCACCACATTCTCTGGTCCAATCTCCTTAATAGCATCTCTCACTATTTGGAATTGAAAATCAACATCCTTGCGATGCCCTAAACAATCAATAGCCCTAAGAAAGTTAGGGCCCTCTATACATGTGACCATGATGTTGATGAGTGGACCGTAACAACCCATCCTACTTTTTATTTTATTTTTGCAATAAGAGATGCAAATGCGATGTCTTCAACACTTTCTGATCACCAAGATCTCGAAGTGGCAAGGTGAGAGCATATGGTGCTTCCAACCACAACTATTTTGAATGAATGCAATTACAAAGATAATGGCGGAAAGCCAACCAAAGCACGTAGGTCATCCTAATCAACACCTCTTCGGCAAAGTGCGTGAATACAAAGCAAGCCGCAGGTAGAATGTCTAAGCTCGACTCAAACCAAATATGGTCGATAATGCCATCTTGTTCAATGCCAAAACGGGCTAAAAAATGGTGGATTATGAAATGCTATAAGAATTGGTGATAAACCATCCCATTTTACAATATGATATGCATGTAATTTTAAATCATTTGGTGGTTAAACCATCCAAAATTTTACAAATTTGTTTTGAAATGCATACAAAGATAGCCTCTAGTGGTACTACATTTCGAGGTTTAGAAGATTAACATGGAACATTACAAAATAGCATGAAACTGCTACAACAATAGATTTATTATTATGATCAGACTTATAACATTGCTGCAAGCACACAAATCTGCCCTAAGAACTCAGTTTAAAAATAAGATATCATTTCTACAACATTAAATCACTAATCCAACTGAAGTATACCTCTAATAGTTGATGCAAGAGGTTGATGTAGGTCTGATATTACTTTGTTCTGCTGCTCAAAACACTGTTGCCACAAAAATTAAATTGATACACAACTGATAACTCATTAGAAACACCATCCACACAATTGAAAACAGTATTTGGATGCATACTGACACAACCCAACTGATCTTACTGATCTCTCTAACTTCTTCAAACACTAAAAATTGTTGGTAAACATGTAAGAACAACAAGGTTAACACTCATAAATTCATAACCAGTATGTCCAACACAAATTACAACACATGAATTGGAAACCCACATCACTCCAAACATCCTCAAGATATACCCAAACTCAAGTATTTAACTGAAAATCAGGACGTAATAAAAAATCAGATTAGTGTAGGTCTGAAATGGAGCATTTTAATTGCGGGTACAACAGATACAAACTCATAGAAACTGCATGCAAAACACCAAAGTTTACTTGGAAGTAGATTATTTTGGTTTCCCAAGGCGTAGGTGCCTCCAACTAGGTAAAATAGGCTCCCAAAATGGAGCACTTCACTCCAACTCTTCCCACATCCCCTATATGATGGAAACCCTTGCACACTAAAAATATGTCAAAACACATCAAAAAACCCCATTAAAAACACAATTGAAAAATAACTTAGCCATGCAGCCCAAACTGCAAAAACTTCACTCTTAGCACAAGGCAATCTTTGAATGAATTTGCTGCAATGAATGTTGAGGGTCTTTGTCCCCAAACCCAATATCTTTAGTACACTAGTGATCTTTGGGTGAAATCATTTTATGTTTATCCAACTAGGAGGATTTTTGTCCCTGAAATTGGTATTTCAAAAGAGTTTTCATCCTCAAGAAATATGAGAAGAACTTAGTTCTCACTCAAGCAAATTGCAAATACCATATTTAGTCCCCTCTTTTCAATACCCAACCCCCTTTTATAGCTTTTTTGTTGCCTTTTCATTGTATTTTTTTTAAAAAAAACATTTTTTGCTTTTTCGTTGGTTTTTCAAAAAAGCGTTTTTTCTTTTTGTGAAAAACATTTTTTTCCTTAGTAATAAAATAGAATGAATTTTCGAGAACTTCTAATTAAATATCACTTTTAATTTTCCATTTCAATATCACTTTTTAAATAATAACCTTTTACGTCACTTGTACTCCCTGTCTAGTGCTAACACTTTTTTGCCCTCTTTTAAAAACACTTTATGATGAAGCCACCTTTCTTTAAAACAAAAAATAAAGAAATATAAGTTGCCTTTGTAATATAAAGTCACCTTAAGACATCTTAAATGTTGGTATGTGGCAAATAATCATGCTATATTGTATAGCCCATGGTATATTGTACACCCCGGCACGTATCCTTGCCGGGCCCCAGGTGGGGGTTCGGGGGTGGTAGCCCCTGAGAAAATTTTTTCTCCTACTTTTTTGCGTCATCAACGAAAAATGGAAAAATCTGATTTTGTAGAACCTGAATCTGGAAGCTTCTAAGTTTGTTAAAAAGGGGTTTGAATGGGTGTTATAGTATGATGAAAAACACGATTATTCGCAAGATTGTAATAAGTTTTGCACTAGATAATAAAAGTATTGGATGGCTGCGGTTTGGTGGATGTAGCCCAGATTGGGCGAACCACGTTAAATCTTTGTGTTATGATTTATTTTGTGTGTGTTTTAGTTTCTCTATTTATTAATTAAATCTGTATTTAATTGTTAGATATCTATCATCTCTAACCCTAACAAGTGGTATTAGAGCAGGTTGTGTTTCGATTATCATTTGTAGGAAGGTCTCATGGCTGAGTGGGAGTCTCACAGTTGAGTGGGAGCAATGGAAGACGAGGGTAAGAAGGTTGAGAAGTTTAATGGGTAGAACTATTAGTTATGGAAGATGCAGATGGAGGACTATCTCTATCAGAAGGATTTATGGCGGCCATTGGAAGGGAAAACTAAGAAACCCACAACAATGTCTGATGAGGATTGGGAGATCTTGGATAGGAAGGCTCTTGGCAATATTCGTTTATGCCTGGCACAATCGGTGGCGTTCAATATTACAAAAGCAAAGAAAACTCAAGAGTTGATGGAAACCCTTGCGAAGTTATATGAAAAGCCTTCCGCTTCGAATAAGGTATTTCTTATGAAGCGTTTATTTAATATGAAAATGGTAGAAGGTGGGTCAGTTACTGATCATTTAAATGAGTTTAATACAATCACCAGTCAATTAACTTCTGTAAAAGTAAACTTTGATGAAGAAGTTAGGGATCTTTTGATTATGTGTTCTTTGCCTAAAAGTTGGAATAGCTTGGTAATAGCTGTTAGCAATTTTGTTTCTGGTTCGAATACATTAAAATTTGATGATGTTGTTGGTGTTATTTTGAGCGAGGAAATTCGTAGGAAAAACCCAGGTGGAACATCCACATCCGGTAGTGTTTTGAATGCAAAAGTAGGGGCAGAACAAAGGAGAGAGGAAACAATTCTGGAATTATGGGGTTTCACGAGAAATCAAAGAAAAAAGGTCCCTAGAGACAAGAGGGATTGCTAGTACTATGGTAATCGGGTCCTAAGAAATTTTTGGTCTCAAAAAATAAAGGAGACAAAAAAAGAAGTAAAGAGGAAAATGTGGTAAGTAATAAATCTGATGAGGATGTTTGATTATTTCCCTTGATAATGCTTGATGATTCTTGGGTGTTAGATTCAAGGGCTTCATTTCATGCTACCCCCCATAGAAGTTATTTTCTTGATTATGTCCAAGGGGATTTTGGGCTGGTTTATTTAGGAGATAACGAACCCTGTCAGATTGTTGGAAAGGGAAGAATCAAGATTAAGTTGCAGAATGGGAATCATTGGCTACTACGTGAGGTAAGGCATGTTCCAAAGTTAAGCAAAATTTAATTTCATAGGGCAACTAGATGATGAAGGTTGTGTTGTTACATTTAGTGATAAAAATTGGAAGGTCACAAAGGGTGCCTTAGTGGTAGCAAAAGGTGTGAAAGTAGGCACCTTATATCTTTGTACAGGTCATACTATTCCTTCTACTTTAATTGTTAGAAAAGATAAATGTTCAGGAACAGTTCTTTGCAGTTTAGTAGGTAGAAGATCATACAGTTGCTATGGACTTTGAATCAGCACGTGGCATAATAGACTTGGGCATATGAGTGAAAAAGCTATGAAAGTACTTCATTCAAATAATGTTTTACCAGGTCTAAAATGTGTTATATGGATTTTTGTGAAAGTTGTGTGTATGGAAAACAAAAGAGAGTTATTTTCTCAAGGATGGGAAGCAAAAAGAAAGATGAAATTAGAGCTTGTGCATACAGATGTATGGGGACTAGCTCGGTATGTTCTCTCGGTGGCTCTCGTATTATGTTACATTCATTGATGATGCAACTAGGAAGGTATGGATTTATTTCCTTAGGCAGAAATCTGATGTATTTGAAAATTTTAAAAAATGGAGAAGCTTGGTTGAGAATGAGACAGGTAAAAAGATAAAATGTCCTAGATCTGATAATGGTGGTGAGTATTGCAGCAAAGAGTTTGAAGATTATTGTTCCTCTAATGGTATTCCTAGGTAGAAAACGGTTCCAAGGACTCCACAGGAAAATGGAGTGGCTGAGCGCATGAACAGAACAATAATGGAGTGTGCATGGACTATGAGATTGCATGCTGGGCTGCCTTTAAAAATGTGGGTAGAGACTATAAACATTGTTGTTTATTTAATTAATAGAGGTCCCTCTAATCCTTTGGGTTGTGGTATTCTAGAGGAAGCATGGAAAGGTAAGAAGGTGAGTTAGGGTAAGTGCACAAAGTTGAGTCCACGAAACGTGGAAGTTTTTTGCCTTAGCCAAAAAATTGAAATCGGCATCGAACAAATGGGATCCCGATTTAATAAATGGGATCCTGAGCCTGAGATCAAACGGGATCCCACTTTTTAAAAATCGGGATCCCGTTTCCCGTCGGACTTCGAACCAATGGACACGGAACGGGATCCCGATTTATAAGAAACAGGATCCCAATTTATAAAATATGGGATCCTGATTTATAAATAACGGGATCCCGAGTTGTATAAATTGGGATCCCGTTTTATACTGCTATTTATTTTTTTAAAACGAACAGTTTTCACTGCTCTGCGAATGGGACCCCGAGTGAGTGTTGGCGACAGCGACCCCACGACCAGCTACAGGTACCCCACCTAAACACCATTTCTTTGCATTTTTTTATTTTGAATTGAAATTTTAAAAGAAATATGTTAATTTAGCATGTATTTTTTTTAATTTATGTCACGTTTTAATCATTTTTTTAATTGTTATAGTAGAATTCAATAATTGTAAAAATAGACGGAAACTTGCAATGAAACTTAAATGTTTTTTAATAAAAATGAAAAAAAAACCTTGAATTGTGTTTTAGAAACAAAATTTAACTTTTAAATCTTAAATTGTTCGATTAAACCCAAAAAAAATTGATTTTGAAAACCCTAATTGAAACAAAACAAAAAAAATTGCATTTCAAAACCCTAGAAATCGAAATGAAATAAAACATATCGCATTTACAAATCCAAATTGAGCTTTTTGAAACCCTGAATTCAAATCAAATGAAAAAAATTGAATTTGAAAACCCTAGTTTGAATTGAAACGAAAAATTTCATTAAAAACCCTAATTGTTTAAAACTGAAACCCTAAATTGAATTGGAACAAAAAATTATTAAAACCCTAAATTGGAATTGAACAAAAAATCATTCACATTGCTTAAATGTTTTAAATTTTATTTGCTTTGTATGGAAAAAATGATATATATTAAACTTTAGTTTCAATTTTAAATTATAATTAGATTAGAAATCAATATGTTAAAGAATGGTTAAAATTCATAAAGTTTATCTTGATGTTTGTTTGCAAATTTAGTTAACAAATTTGTAAATCTAAACACGTACAATCGATTCCAATTGACACTAACTTGCAACTCTAAATTATGCCAAGGGCCACCCAAACTTCACCCTAAGTTTGCTAAACCCTAGACCCTAAACTGTAAAATCTAAACCCATAACACTAAAGCATTTGAAATTTATGAACCCTAGGACCCTAATCTTTCATTGGACATACCTAAAATTATGTAGGTTCAATGTCAAGAATGGAAGTCTATTTGTAGGTGAAAACTATTTTGAATATCTAGAATACCATAAAAGTATAATTATAGCAATTCCATTGAAACACTTGGGTACATATATATATGAAATTTAAATCTAGGAAGGTGTCTATCATATAGGCGAGTTGATAATACATGGAAAGAGGTTTGTATGGGAATATATGTATTAAGAAAAACATACCACATGACCTTTATAGGATTTTTTAGATGTGATCCTAGATAATAATCCACCCATCCTCAATCATAATGGATTATTTAGCAATTAAGAGAGATTCAATTTAACCATAAAATTACCTATATTTTGATACTATATAGATTTATGTGGAAGGATAGAAATGCATCAATATGCTTTGTGCCATATTTTATGAATATTAATATTTAAGAAAAATCTAGATAAGATTGACCTAAGTAGATGATTTATGTAAGGGATTTTTAGTGAACAAGTGACACACCATGGAGATAGGGATGGTATTTAAATTCTTATTTATAAATATAGTGTACCCCCTTTAAATTTGTATTTGGTTTTTATAATGAGTTGAAATTATCAATGTGTTACATAAAAGAAATTTGTGCTTAGATATATTTAAATTAGATAATAAAGATATAGTTATATAAAATAGGGAATCCAACATGAGGAATAAACCTTTAATGTGCCATTGTGTGCATCTAATTTATGCCAATGATTTAGTAAGAGTGATCGTCTAAGAGGATGAAATAAGCCTTGAAAAATTGTAAGATCTAACACTATTTTAATGTAGTTTTATATGTGTGTACATGTCCACTATGTTTTTTGAGTTTATGTTAATGTAAGATAAGGAGGATTGGTGGATATATTTGAAATCTAAAGAAAAAACAAAAATGATGTGAATATATAGATATATATTTGTAAAATGATTCTTTAACTTATCTATATTAAACATTGTATATTATCTCTATATTACTATCATGGCTTGATTTTCATTATGTCTACTAAATGTTGCTATATTTATTCATTGTTGTAATTAAATTATAGGGCTCAATGTGTAATCTATTTTACATCAAATTTTATAGTAGACTTATAATCCTAGAATGTTTGTAAATTTAATAGCTAACAAATAACTTGATAGGTGCAACTAAAAACCAAAAAGTGTGGTTTGATTTATCTCCATTAGGCTGGAAAGCTAAAAAATCTACTAGGTTTATCCCTATTAGGTTGAAAACCCAAAAGTGTAGCTTAATAAGTACAAGTGGTGAAAACTCACAAAAGCACTAGAAACTAATCTTTGCAAAACTACCCTTGACATATCAAAAAAAGCCAAAGGTCACCATATGTCATACATGTATAGGTTGTATAGTTATATTAGATACCTTATAGTATCTCCTATTGGTTAAATATGTTTGAAGATGACATTAGCGACACATCCCTACATTTATATGAGATATATTATTAACATGTCATGTTACACATATGCTAAGATACTCAAATATGGATAAGGAGAACTAGGGAATATATATTAGAAGAGAAATATATACTAAGCTATCCAATATTATATTTTTGTACTTAGTGTAGAAGAGAAATTCTAGACCAAGAATGCAAGTGCAAACTCAATACTCTACTTCTAATGAAAGGTAAATAAAATAATGAAAGATTAGAGAAGCATAATATGTTCCATAACATTCTTTTATGGCTCTAAATGTATGTGTTGATGTTGCTCTTTGGTTCTCTAATGTGATAACATATACATACAAATTTTATCATATGGAAACATTTGGGGATGTCATTATTTTATAGAGTTGAGGGGAAAGGAATGGAGGACTAGGTTTTTTTGGAATCGAGGACTAGAATTTCATGAGAGAATTTTTGATTTTGTATTTGAGAGGGAAGAGAGAATTAAATGTAGGTGGTTGGGTTGATGGAGGGCTTGTGTTGACTTGATTAGGTAGATGGGAATAATTGAATGCTAATTTGAATTTGGATTGAAGGTAGTTGGAAATGAATGGCTATGATTAGTCTAATTGATTTGATGGCTAGGATAGATTATTAATTTCATTTTAGATTTGATGAACTGGAAGTAAGTTACATTAGTTTGAGTTTGGATTGGTGATTTGGAATTATTTTAATTTTAAGCTATGGATGTGACATGATTATCCCCTTAATGGTTGATTAAAAGTTAGGATTTGGGGATTTTAGCTAATTAAATAATAAACTCTAAATTCTAAACCGTAAACCCTAAAGCCATCATTTTTTCTTAGGCTCTTAATGAAATTTGGTTGTCTTAGGCAACTCCACCAAATTTCATTACCTTATGCCATGCAATTGTTTCCTAGGATCTTGCAGCATGTAGATCCCCTTAAGCTATCCTATTACCTTAAACCCTAAACTCTAAAGTCTAAACCCTAAACCCTGAAGCCATCATTTTTTTATTTAAAGGCTCTTAACTGAAATTTGGTTGCGCTTGGGCAGCTGCAAATTTTATTCATTTGAAACCATGCCATTTCTCTAGGACCTCACTAGGCGTAAAATCATGGCCATCCACCAGCCACCCTAAATGCGTAATTCAATTTTCTTAGGGTTCAATAGGACATTTCTTAAGGGGATCAAAGAAGTTCTTTAAAATTTGGTGATCAAAGTTTCCCAAGGCCCAACCAAATTTAACAATAATAAGATCCTGCAAGATTATACAATATCAATAGCTAATTGTATTTTCATTCAAATAACATGTGCCTTAGACATATAAATGAGGCTTACATATAATTTTATCATTTGTATTCAATTATTTAAGGCCATTTATATTGAATGGTTTAACTTGTTATTTCCTAAACATGTATCTTACATCTTGAAATTACAAATCTAATGCCGGGTTCACTCATATCTTAAAAGATCACATGGATCCATTCAATAATTAGCAATCCACCTCCATGCCATGCCATCTCCAACACCTTCCACTCCACCTCGCCCTCCACCTCGTAGCCCCCACCTCCACCACAGAAATCCAATAAGGCATGCCATTTGCAAGCCTAAAATCAATGTACCTTAGAACCATCCAAGATCAAATCAACATTATTCAAAATAGAAGAATGTAGCCAGCACCTCCTATGAGGATGTTTGCATCTAGGATGCAAACCCTTGTTGATGCTATCGGGGCTATGGATGGGATCGTAGATGAGCATCGACAATGGATAGAGGAGAGGAGAACTCCTAATTTTGAAAAGGAAAACACAAAGAAATGAATATCTATGTAGTAGAGAGCCATAATAGTTTATAAATTAAAACAATGATCTTAAATAGTTATGAATTTATAAATTTGGTGAAGCTTGATGATTTTATTGTGATGAATTTATAAATTTGGTTCCAAATGGATATTTTTAGTGACATGAATTTATGATTTTGGTTCTATGGATATTTTTAGTGACATGGATTTGTGAAGTTGGTGGAATTTATGAACTTATAATGAATAGTATATAATAGTATATATTTTATGACTATCTACTAGATCATGATTTCTCACATTGAAAATTGTAATATATATATACCATATATATGTGTGTGTGTGTGTGTGTGTGTGTTAGACATAAAATGAGCTTTTGTGAATGTTTCAAGTTTATTATTTAGTATGTATGTGCATGTATTAAAAATTTGCATATATAGTTCTTAAATTTTGAAATTTGTATGTATGTACATAGTTTAGTTTAATGATTTATAGTACGCATGCAAATTATGCATCATATTTTTTATTTTAAATGTACATGTACATAAATTTAATTTTTAATTTTGTATGGACATGCTTTTGAGTTGAACAATCAATGTATATATATATTGCATTTCAATTAAATATATGAGCTTAATATATATGTTGCTCATCCTATTTGATTAAATATATGATCTTAATTTTTGTATGCATGGACTATTTTGTATGATTTAAAAGTACGAGTGCACATTATATCAAGCATATATCATGGATGATTTTAACGTGATGATATCACATCAATCCACCACGAGCCTGGCCGGATCAACCTCCCTCCCCCCCTCCGGCTCCGGCTCGGCTCGGCTCCCCTCGCCCCCTCACCACCAGCATGCACCCACCTCCGGCACCTATGGCATCACAGTGAGGCTACCAGCAGAAGAGCGAATAAATGATCCGTCGCATCCTTACAAAATCAAATCAATGCTATCACGAGAGTCAAGCATTGATTGCTCCACATGTGAGACATTTTGCATATGCGATGCAAAATGTTGTTGATTCCATTAGGATGATCGATTCTGATCTTGATAGGCATCGACGAGAGAGAGAACAAATGAGACAATTTATTCTAATGGTATCTCTTACAAATAAATATTAGACCTTAAAATAATGAAAGCCCATATAGCCCCCTACTTTCTTGACCTCATTACTCGATAACCCATTCCACCCAACAAATCTAGAATATCCATGAGGTGGTGCATACATCCGTAGATGAGTGCACATTTTTGGGATCAATGGTATATGGTTTTGATAGTCCCCCACATGCTAATTGGGAGTGCCCATTGTATTTTTGAAGCGTATGTAAGGTTTTGTTTAAAATATTCATGTTATTGGTGGGTAGTCGTCGGCATCCACGTCGATTCCTCCTTCAAGAGTTGTCAAGCACTCCTCCCACTATCAAGTGACATAGATCATGGGGCGAGGTACATTCATATGTGTAAAATTTGTTTAAAGTTTACATTAGTATAGTTACAATTTTATGAGGTTTTGAATTCACTAGATATAGCATGCATGTACACTTGTAAATATTATAAGCATTAAATGTATATGTACATGTATGTCTAGGTTGATACCACAATAGGAATGGGCATTGGGCAAACATTTGATGTTGCAGTTACTCGTGAGGCCACTGATTTCCAGGTTGTTTACAAAACTTTCTAAAAAAATGTGCAAACTTGAATATATATGTATATATTAACCTAATTGAATTGTACATGCTTTAATTTTGATCTTGTAGGACTTTGTTGGTGCAACTTTCAGCCCTAACCCAGACATAGTTACACCACCAAGAGGACATGTAGAGCAGGTTTCAGATCAAATGGTAATTTAATTTTTTTATTATATTTAAAGTGAATTATAAATTTTAAATTGAATATATACATATTAATATGATATTTTCACATATTCTTTTTCTTTTATAACATGAGACACATCCTGTAGTTGAGCATGTACAGACAGGTCCTGGAGAAGAGCCTAGTGCACAACCTCAAAATACGGTATGTAATTAAAATATGATAAATTCTGAATTAAATTGAATAAAAAAATAATAATTATAGAGTTGTACATCTAATTTCGAATTTCTTTGTCTTGTTTATGTAGATTGATTTAGAGAATTTAGAGGTTTCTTCAGGCGCACTAGAGCATCCAGATGTAGATATGGTGGTAATTTAATTTTATGATGGATTATAAATGAAATTGTCATTAAATCATTTTTATTGTCTTACATCTAATTTCATCTTTTCTCTTAATAATGCAGTGTTCGAGGGTCATCCACATAGTCGCATGGTGTGAAGAGGTCTCTTGATTATAGAGGCGATGCATGACTACAAATATGTGATTTTATGTGTTTTATATTTCTTGTTTATCATGTACTACATTGGACTTTATTTCGTAATAGCTTAATATATTGGTTTCATGCATAATATGTTTACATAAAATTATAAAGGACTTTATTATTGTTTTTGAAATTTTAATTTACACATGTACATTTATGCATTTTATGTTCATAGTAAAGACATTAATATAGGACATTAATATGAAATTTACTGAAGACTTCGTAATTGTAGAATAATTTTAGGTTTAATCTTCTTTTCAATGAACAAGAAGATATTTTCCTTCTAATGTATTAATTTTAATTTTATGAGAGAAAATTTATGTGGATTTACCTACTTATTTAGTTCTATCAATTGAATTTTACCTCATTGTTGGTGCACTTGGAATTCCTATACCTTGTGAATATCATGGATATCACCATTCTTTGTTATTTTATTCTTTAATTTTTCCTTAACTAGATTGACAAATAAAGTCATTGCTCTAAACTCTTAAGCAAATAAAATTCTTTATAGTGAAAAAATCTAACAAGGTATTGATATAATTAGCTAATGTGCATATTTATAAAATGACACCATTAGTTTCTCACTAGTAATGGAAAAAAGTGTTCCTACTAAAAATTAAGGAAAGTGGTAATCATTAGAAAAAATATAAATTATGATAACATGAGAATGTGTATATGTAAAATGATTGTAACCATTAGGTGATGAATACGTAGTGTACACACATGATAAATTTTAATTATGATGAATATGGAGCTCAATCCAAAGGGAAATTAATTTCATCATTGTTTCCCCCATTTAGAATATCATGATTGTGTGTGTAGTGTATGAAAAATGAATAAAAGTCTTGCCTCCATGTGTCAATAACAAGAAAAAAAATAGAATATCACATAAATTATGATAACATGAGAATGTGTATATGTAAAGCGATTGTAACCATTAGGTGGTGATGAATCACGTGAGTACACATGATAAATTTTAAAAATGATGAATATGGGCTCAATCCAAAGGAAAATTAATTTCATCATTGTTTCCCCATTTAGAATATCATGATTGTGTGCTAGTGTATGAAAAATGAATGAAGTCTTTTACTCCATGTGTCAATAACAGAAAAAAAATAGAGATATCACATAAATTATGTACATAAGAAATAGAAATATGACCCACAAAATTTTTCTACGTGAATTAAGGTTAGGGTTATAGGATAAAACTTTGGGTAAAGGTTAGGATTAGGACACAACTAGAGTTAGGGTTAGGTTTCAATTAGGGTCAGATACAACAAGGCTTAGGGATAGGATTAATTTTAGAACATGGTAAGGGTTCAATAAGGGTTGGGTTCTAATAACGGTTAGGGTTAGGGTTCAATTAGTATTACAGTTAGAATTAGGGTTCAATTCTAACTCTAATTAAAATTCTAATCCTAACCCTAACAATACCATAGAAGATTAGAGAATAAAAGCATTAATAAATACTATAAATAATAGTTCATCTAACACTAATTTATAAGTTGTCAAAACAAATAATGGCGTCTTAAGGGGGTGTCTAAAGAGGTCATAATAGAACAAGTTATTTTAAGGGGATGTCTAAAGGGGTCATAATAGAGCGTGTTAATTAAGGGGATGTCTTAAGGGGTCTTAAGGGGATGTCTAAAGGGGTCATAATAGAACGTGTTAATTAAGGGGATGTCTTAAGGGGTCTTAAGGGGATGTCTAAAGGGGTCATAA
>VDFB02351931.1:0-25260 GCA_007258455.2 Sequoia sempervirens
AAACATAGAATTGGGAAGTCAAATAGGGTTCGGATGCCTTAAGTAGGAGGCATACATTGATGAAAAAGATCGCAGTTAGTGGTTGGGTTCAATGAACTCAACACACTATATCTGAAGATCTGATTTTTAGAGGCTTGGAAAGATTGCAAGGAACCTGTTACAATGGACAGGACAAGGTGGCTGGATTTCATAATCCGGGATGGCATGTTATTTAAGGGAAGTTAATTGTGTATCCCAAGGAGTTTCATGAGGGAGAACCTGATAAAGGAGAAGCATAGTGGAGGAATGGCGGGACATTTTGGTCGGGATAAGACCATTGCCATTATCAGTGAGCATTATTATTGGCCTCAGTTGTCACAGGATGTGAAGAAGTTTGTACAAAGTTGTAGGGTATGTCAGATGGCTAAAGGGGTGAGCCAGAATACAGGCTTATATCAGCCCTTACCTATACTAGAGAAGCCATGGGAGGATATAAGTATGGACTTTGTTATTGGTTTGCCAAGGACACAATGAGGGAATGATTCAGTCTTTGTGGTGGTTGATAGGTTTTTGAAGATGGCACCTTTCATTCCATGTCGGAAGACCCATGATGCAATCCACATTCACGACTTGTTCTTCAAAAGGTGAGGTGAGGCTACATGGTTTGCCAAGAGTATTGTTTCAGATCGTGACACCTTAGAATTTGTAGGGTACTTTTGGAGGACCTTGTGGAAGAAGTTGAAGATAGAGTTGAAGTTCAGTTTGCACACCATCCACAAATAGATGGAAGACGAGAGGTTGTTAACAGAAGTCTGGGTAACCTACTCAGATGTTTGGTAGGAGATAAACCTAAGGGATGACTTGATCTTACCCGAGACAAAATTTTCTAACAACAATTTTGTCTCAACACAAAAGCGGTCGAATCCACCATTCGGTGTGTATGGAGGTAGCCCTAAACGGCTCGAGGTGGGGGAAAGATGGACCAAGAGAAGAAAATAAGTGTTGAAGCCGAAGATTTTGTAGAACACATCAAGGATATACATGAGAAGGTAAAGAGAACATATTAACAAGATGAATATGTCGTATAAGGCTAAGGCAGATCAGAAGAGGAGGTATAAGGAGTTTCAGATTGGTGATGAAGTGATGGTCCACTTGAGGAAAGAAAGGTTTTCAGTGGGAACATATAACAAATTGAAGATGAAGAAGTTCAGTCCCTATAAGATTTTGAAGAAGCATGATTCAGGGAATGCATATGAGGTAGAGTTTCCTGATGGAATCAAAATTTCCCCTATGTTCAACATTTTAGATTTGACAGAGTATCATGAAGGTGGAATGGAGGAAGCACCAGCAATAGGACAGTATGGCATTCCAGCACCTACTTCAGAAAGGGAGGAGATTGAAGCAATCTTGGATAGTCATGTGGGAAGGAGTACTAGAAATAGGCAATATGAAGAATATCTGGTGAAATGGAGAGGAAGGCCTATGGAAGATTCATCTTGGCTATCTAAGGCAATAGTTGACCGGTTGGGTGTTCCTCAACCATCTGAGATGTGACGGGGTCACTTCTCAAATTACCCTGGGTGTTTGATGCAGGAGCATCCAGTGGTGTAAGGGCAATCTTGCATCACCCAAAAATAGTTAAATTTCAAGTTTCCCATTTTTTAGATTTTTTACCTTTTTTGGATACCCTTTTCATCATAATGAAATTCCCAATTTACGGTTTTTATTTTCTGTTCTTGGGTTGAAAGATATTGCAGTTTTAGTTTCTCAGATTTGCACCTAAAAATCTTCTGAGTTAGATTTGAGGCACTTAGAGTTCTTGGAACAGCCTCAAAATTTTTCAAAATAAATGTAGTATATTTTGAGCACGTTATTGACTTCGAGACCTTTCCAACGGTTCAAACGGTTTGCGAATCAGAGTCCCGGATCAAAAGTTATGGCCCCAGGAAGTTGGCGCACTTTTTAGAAGATACAATTGCAAATGCTCTTTTGAAATTTGAACTTCATATTGTAAATTTTCGGCGCCAAACCACCTAAACTCAAATTTGAATGTTGTTTTGGCTCAAAACTAATGAGGAGCTCTATTTATGGGCGGGTTTCTAATTTTTGGGTAACTTTTTGGGGACAAGCTCGCATATTGCGAAAGGGTTATTCTGTAGCTTTCTGTAACTTGCATGTGTTGTAGAACTTGGGGATTTGAGATCCTCTGCATGTAAGAAGCTCCATTTTTTGAATAATAAAATTATTCTCTTGTTTGTGGGTTATTTTCTGTGTTTCGGGTTGTGCCCTCATCATAGATAGACAACAAAAAGCTTCCATAATGTTTTCATTTCAAAAAACTATGTTGCAGATATAATTTTGAGGAAATAAATGAAAGATCTTTGATTCTGTGGCTTTATATTAGTATCAATTTTTTGTTGAAAATATTCAATTATCTTGTTGTCTCTATCTTAAAATAGTTCCTTATTATTTAAATTGATATATCAAGTATATATTCAATTTATCAATGCACATTTTTTGTACTTGTGTGATATGATTAATTGGTTTCCACAAAGGAATTAAAATCCTTCTAGTCAATCACAATAATTTGGAAACATTATTTAGGTCAGTAAGAAGAACCAAATAATTAGGATTGTCAATCTGTCTCCAATTTGGTATTATCTATGTTCTTGCATAATTTATTCAATTGGTTCTTTCAAGTAAATATTAAAATCCTTTTGATAAATTATAAGTAACCTGGTTGTGTCAGTTGGATAAGTAGAGTTTTTCAATCACTTTCCAACACGTTTATACAAGTTATAAACCAACATTGGTGTGCCAAAAAATTTTAGTTATTTCCATTTACAAGTCACTCATTGTAAATCTTCATTAGACACCATTTACCCAACAAGGCACTGGTCTTATCCACTTCATCATTTAGTTTTATCTAATTTGTTTCAAAACCTTACATCTGTTAACTAAACATATTCATAAACTTCATCTTGATATTGCTTATACAATTTATACCTGATTAGGTTTGTATCTCTCCACTTCCAATTGCCATTGTGGATAGATTGCACAAGTAGGAAAAACATAGTTTAAGTCTGCTTTATTTACATAGGTACACCCACCTAAGGTTTGATAGAGCCTGAAGAGAAGAAGGTTCAAATACACCATTTGGCCTTGTTTGTTGTCCTAAAACATACCATGAGACTGACAACCTCTCGAGGTTTTTTAACCAATAATTTTGAGAACTAACATATTGGTGACTTTGTTGGGGACAATTCAAGAAAAATCAGTTCCAACATTTCCTTATAGAGTCATTAAAATTTTCAAATCAGGTCTTTAGATTCATAATTTTGTAGTTTGCAGCTCCCCATCCGAGTCATGCAACTAATAGATTGGTGACTCTACTAGGGAGCCAATTTTGAGCCCAAGCCTTCCATCATAGAGTCATTCCAGAGTTAAAATACTTCACTGGGAACAAACTAAATTATTTTCCTACTTTCAGAAAGTAGGTGGCGACTCTAGCGAAGTTTTATGACAGATAAAGTAAGCATTAGATCAGAGAGGATAAACGACAAACATCAGAGGTACTCTATATCATCTGACATGAACAAAATAAGATCCCTACATCAAGATAGTCCCAAGAAGAACAATAGGAGATGGAATGATAAACATGGATCTCCTCCCACAAAAATAAACGCAAACAAGAACAATCCTAAAGTGACATCTAGCCAAGAAGATGTTATGAATGAAGGGAATCCATTAGAAAAGTCCTTTAATATACACAATAGCTTCAACTCATTGCATGAGTTAGATGGACTAAAAAATTATCCATGTGGAGATCCCCACACTCCATTTGAACAAGGAAATAATGATCGTTCCACTTATCATTTTGAAATAGACCAAGAAAAGATGCAAGAGTTCAATGCCCAGAGAGATGAAGAATGAAGACAAAGGAAGGAGTATAATTATGAAATGGACCATAGGAAAGATGAAGGAAACCAAAGTGGGCTCATGGATAAATCAACTCTTATTGAATATTTTCAACACATGACTAATCAAGAATTAGAAATACAAATGTAGTGGCAAGAACAATAGCTTGAAAGAAGACAATAGATGATAAAAAGAAATATGGAGTTGAATCAACAATTGAATCAAATGAGTATTAATACATCAAAACCTCCAAAGTATGTCCCTCCACATAAATAGGGTGGTAATATCAATTCACAGGGGGCATCCCAAAAAATATGAGCACGACAAAATGTAAACCAAAGACAACATTTCTAGCATAATATACCATCTCAGGGATCCCAACATCCAAGTGCTACCAATGCCCCCTAACTTATTCCACTTTCAGGTCAGAAATGTCCCTTACAATATCAACAACATGTGCCTTAGTAAAATAGGTACCCCCAGCAACACATCCAACAAAATCCTTATCATTAGCCTCAATATGGGTACCAATACTACCCTAATCCACCACTCTTGAACTTGCCTCCACAAAATCCTACAAACCCATGTAGACAATTCGATCTAACAGTGTATCAATTGTACCCATACCCAATGGATAGTAATTGGATAAATATGGTTCCCAAGTTCACTAGGAATAGTGTCACATTAGTAGAAGAACACATCAGAAATTTTTAATTCCTTTGTTCAAGATATTGGCATGGATTATGAAGACATGAATATGGGATTGTTCATGATGTATCTAATAGAAGAGGTGAGGGATTGGTTCAATAGCCTACCTGACGGTTCAATTAATTTTGTAGCATATTTTCAAGATCAATTTTTGGAGCAATATTGGAATCAGTGTGCACCTGAGTTTTCTTTACATGAATTGATAAGTATCCATAAACATTTGAATGATTCAGTTTATGACTTCAACTAGAGGTTCTCCAAATTGCACAATAAGATATTACTTGGGTCCAAATTGACTGACCTTGTAGCATAAAGAATTTACCTGAAAGCCTTTGATCCGAAGATAGGATATGAGATTAGAAATAGGTTCCCTAGAAATCTAGTTGAAGAAAAAAAAACAACATTGACTATTGAAAATAATAGAAAGGCTGCTAGGATGATTGGTAAAAGAGATAATCTCAAGGTTCCCCAAAATTTTAATAACCCTCAAAACAAGCAAGAAAATACTTATAGAAGTGAAAGACCAAGGTTGCATGATATGCCATATAACAAAAATTGGAAGGATGGAAAGAAATTAATTAATAGACCTAGGAATAAGGAGACTCCTAATTTAAAGAAGAAGGGACCATACATGGTTAACAATAATCCTTGGTGTCAAGTTTGCAAACTGCCACATTCCCCTGATCATTTTGTTGTAGCTCAATCAATACAAGAAGAGGAGATATGAGTGGACAATGATGAAGAGGATCATACAATATATTTAACCTCCCACACCGTCCATCCCATTGAGAAAGGATATTCATCTTCAAAAGAAGAAGGCTACAAGTATGATGTTGATAACCAAAGATACAATGTTCATATGGAAGAACAAGTCTTTTTTTATTATGATGAAAGTAATGATAAATCATACTCTCCTTGTGTACCACCTTAGTCAAGCAAAATAAGAAGACCAACTGAGGAAGAGATTAAGGAGTTGACCATTGCTGCAGTTGAATGGGAAAAAAACAAATATCAATTAAGAAACAAAACAATAAATGAAGATGAGGGTGTTGTTGGTTCTTTTTTACGATGTAACCAAGTTTGTATTCTAATCTACCTATGGAATTTCCAATTCCAATCAAAGGCAGCTCGAAGGACCTAGACCAATTGATGAGGACTTTTTAAAAATCCTCCTACACTTCGGGCTCTGCAAGACCCGGGAGGGTGATCCCTTAATGTGTTTATAACCTCTGCACCATTATTATAAATGAAATTAACAATAACAGATCATCTCACTTAATAGCTCAACATGATAAGATAAATTCAACTAGAATTGGTTGTTCATAGACAATATCAACTACCTGGAGCATGAGATAACAAAACACAATCCATTTTTTAAGATAGTCATTGATTTGCAATTTGTAGCAAACTCTAGGCAAAGACAAACAAATACTGAACTACATGAATAAGTACAACTTAGATCAGTGCTATACATCCATTGCAAGAGTCAAATTCATAAGCATCTAGAGGTTTACGACAGATTTAATACATGACATATAAGATCCCTGACAATATTGCATTATAATTTCATCATTATGCATTCTAACCCAATACTACTTATCAAATCCTTATACAGAACATATCCGCCTATAATCCCATCCAAGCATTTTAATTAATTCCTTATATGAAAGATAAAATAGAATCATAGACACTACAATAGTGAGATGGATAAAACAACTCTTAGTTATTTCATTCAAAGTTCAGATATGCATGTACAATGGAGAGAAATGAGCTCGAATTTATCATTTCAACTCAAATGTTAGTAGTGTCATACAACATAAAATCCCCATGAACTCAAAACCTGTTACAGAATGACTGAAAACCTAAATTGTATTTCTCTCTAGAACCATCAGACTTTACAATTTTCTTTGCAACTTCACCTAGACTCAACCAAAAATTATATAACTTGCTAACCCCTACTTCTTGCCTTGAAATCCTTCTTATAGAGAATGAAGGAACAAACAAAGCATCGGGCCAGAAAGTACACATGTCACCAGCCAATTGGAGCACCTGGTGATATTCCAAAAATTGTTACAACAACCATCACCTTGGAGAATATTCATGTTCATCATAGTGTAGACACCTAAAAATGACCTAGGCCTGCAAGCTTCATTTTTACCACTTTCGTCCTAGCATAATTGTGACATTTAATTATGTCTTTGGTCCACATTCGACTATTAATTAAATAATTTATAATTGTTTAATTAATTCATGTCTTTGTATTCTTCATGATTATTAAATAAATAAATTTTATTTATTTATTAAATACGTCAATAATTGTCTAAGTCTTCCCTTAATTAAATAAATTTCTTAATTTGTTTAATTACCCTTCATCATATATTTCTTCTTGATTATTAAATAAATAAATTTTATTTATTTATTTAATATGTTACTAATTGTCATAATTAAATAAATTGATTAATTTATTTAATTAATCTTATCCTAAATTAAATAATTAAATTTAATTATTTAATTGCCAATTTGATATTCTTCTCATTTTAAATAAATTAAATTATTTAAAATGTCATCACAATCTTAACTGACAGTTCACTTTGGTAAATAATTGGAAAATCAATTATTTATTATTTCACAAAATCCATAATTTGAATTAACTCAATTCAAAATGGAAACTAATCTTCTAAAAATCAAGTAATCGGGCAGATTCTTGATTTTCCAAATCTGATCTTCAGTCCAACTCTTATCTTCTTGATTTTTCGAATCTCACAAATCAGGCAGTCTTTATCTTCTTAATTTTGAAAATATTTATTTTCAAAATTAATTTATCTCATTTATTCTCCACCGCCGATTTGATTTTCTCAGATAACATCTTGACCGCTCACTTAAGGATTTTACCCTAACCCTGATTAGGGATTATCAAATGAAATCTTGATCTCTAATTTTAGGTTTCTGTCAAGAGTCGATCTCATCCGTTCATTCAAAATTGTGTTTTCTATAAAAGACAATTTTGTTCATAATTTTGGGACGACTTCATTAATATAGGTATTATAGTCATTTATCATTGATAGTTATTATTTTCATTTATCATATTGTCATAGGCATAGGCATAAATATAATCAAATCCTTCAAAGCTTGTTTAGGACAATGGCATAGTCAAGATTGCTCACACACTCGATCTGAGGGCAACACAAATCAACAAGTTAGAAGGTGTAATGGAGATCAGCCATGGAGATTGAAGACACTGTGTGAGATTGTTTTATTTTTTATGTTTTCATTTATGTTTCCTTTGCACTTCATTATTTTCTTTGGGTTTATGATCTAATTCATTTAAATTTAATCCTAAAAATAACCCATTGATACATTTGGTGAACCTAACATTCTATAGAAATATTTGTGTTTTTCTTGTTTGTTTCACTGTTTTGCAGGTTATAGCCAAGAAGTCATACAAAATCCCGTCACTTTCTTTTGAGCACAGAAAAATGGGCGAATAAAATATTTTCAATTTTTTTCTGAGTTTTGTAGATCTCGGTCTCAGTTTTCCAGAACTTCAAACAGTTTTAAATTTCATTAAGATTTGAGAAAGTTATGGCTATTTTAATTTGCTGCTGTCATTAAATTTATTTATTTATTTATTTTTTTGGTTACTAATTTTTGTTGGCAGCATGTAGCATTGGATTTTTTCATGGGTCAAAGACATATATTCAAACTAATGACATATGGTTTTGCAGCTACGTTTGTCAAAGATTTATCTCTCAAACTACTTGTTTGCATTTTTTAATCTAGGAACATTTCCTTTGGTGCTCTAAAATAAATTTTGTTTGCAAGTGTCTGATTGTGTTTGAACAAATGGTAGGTGATTATGCTCTCACCTTGTGAAAACTCAGTGATCAGAAAACCAGACCCATTTTATCTGTTGTACACCCTTACGATTTGGTATATCAAAGTATCATCTCCCCTTGGGCATTTGTGTGATCCTGGGTGTAAAAGAAACGGTTACTAACTCTAGAACTTGGGCCTGTTCTGGTGGGAAAAAAGTACTCACCCCAGGATGACTCAGACCGGTAGCACCCTGACATCGAGGGACTTCCAGCCGGTATATAAAAGTGGGTTCTTGGGGAAATCCCAAGAATCACGAGTGTGGTTCCGACGAGATGGATCTGAAAGGGGACTCTCACCGCATGGATCATGCCCCACGAATGGAATGCCCGAATTAAATGCCCCTTGTTTTAGTGTCCAACTGTTCTTTGCCCATTGCTTGGTATAGTGCAGGGTACAATATCATGTCTGAAGACACTCACTATTGATCCCCTTGAGTAGAGATAGTATTTTTTGGGAAGTCACTACCCAAGAATTTGAATTTGGTGTGCTCGAATGATGTTAATGAGCTGTGGAGGGGAGCCAATGCCACCAAAATTCTAAGCTATCCGCTCTCGAGAAGGAAAGGTGTTTATCACCAATCCGAGGTATATCGGTGGGCTATACCAAGTATACAAACCCTTGGCCTATTGGTCTTTTAGGATTGTACTTGTCTCATCTGTGCTTACTTACACCAAAACATCGTGCTTGTCAAGTGTTTTCTCGATTTTCAAAGAATATACACAACATTCACAAATCTGGAAACAAACAATCGATCTTAGACAACTCATACTTTTCAACAAAACATCAAAAAACAATCTCAGTCCCCATTTTGAACTTAGTCTTTGCATTGTTCATCTTAGTCATCATTTTGAACCTAGACTTGGCATTTATAACATTAAGTCCTTAGTCAAACATCATCATCTTAGTCCTCATATTGGCCTTGACAACCTTGTCATCTTGCATTAATCATTTCCTTAGGAAAACGTCATCATCATCTTGCATTGTCATCCTTTATTCCAAAAATACAAAAAAAAATAGTGACATAACTTGTCATCTTAGTCTTCATTGTCCTTTGGCATTAGTCATTTTCTTTGGACAACATTGTCATATTGCATCCCTTATTGTCAAAAATCTAAAAACATAGTCTTGCATTGTCATCCTTTATCCAAAAAATCCAAAAAATATAGGTTGTCATCATCCTCACATTTAGTTGTCATTGGCATCATCCTTATCTGAGCAAATCCATTTTATGGTTGAGATTAGGCTTCAAAGACAACAATGACAAATGAAAAACTTTGGAAAAGATTTCAATCCCAACATTGATAATAACACTTATGACATAAACCAACATCAGAATTTTTCCAACCCATTTCATAACATGAACATTCAATCTTCCATGAACATGCCATCTTCATCACGAAATCCTTCTAGACCATTCATACAAAGAGATGAAAATGGAAGAGTATTTGCAAAAGACTTAGAAGCTACAGTGCAAAATCCTGATATAGTCTCCTTTGTAGAAAAATCAATCTTACGTGACCCTCAAAGGTATCTAGCCATGCTTTTGGACCAAGGGGCTAAGTTACCACAAGGCTTTGACATAAATAATTTGCCACCTCCATCCCTCTACCCTCACCATCAACAGTTGCTTGACATAAATCCTACCAGTAATTCACAACAAACGTCCACTTATCACCCTTATCCTAACCTTGACAAGGGAAGCCAACTGTCCACTAGTCCATTCCAAACCTCCATGTCATATTCTGACCCTTCACCTATCAATCCCGTCCAAGTCTACATGCGTTATCAACCATCTACCAACTCATGTCAAGTCCTCACATCATACCATATCGATCTCGTCCAAGTCTCCAGGTCCTATTTTAGTCAACCTTACACTAATCCAGCTCAAGAATCCATGGCATATTTGGTTGAAGTCCCCATGTCACATCCTATGCCATCACATCCTAATCCAATCCAAGACTCCATGTCATATCCGGTCCAAGTCTCCACTTCATACCCTTGTCCTTCACATACTAGTCCAATGCAAGTACCCATGTCATATCCTAGTCCTTCACATACTAGTCCCGTCTAAGTCCCCACGTCCTATCCTAGTCTGTCATTCATTAATCCTTTTCTAGTCATCCCCTCACAAGCCACATCCAGTCATGAAAATTATATCATAGTCCAAAGTCAAATCCCATTTAATAAACTTGAGGATACATGTCAAAATGAAAGCCCAAAGCAGGACCTTATAATGTCACCCTCATGTCAAGAACAAGGTAGTTCATCCCATAACCCTATCTATCAGTCCATCCATGAAGTCCTTCAAGACAATCATGACATCCAGAACACACCTCTTCTTGACAACGACTCTATTTCTGACTATATAATCTATGATAACCCGATCTTCGACCAAGACCCTACCATTGACCAAGAAGACCAAAATGGTCCACTCCTTGACCTTTATGCTATTCATGATCAAACACTTTCTGACCTTACAAAGGCCTCAACTATTGACACTTCCCACGATGAGACACTTGCCTCCATGGGACACATAGATGATATTCCTCCAGAACAAGAATCTTCCACTAGGGACATGCTTGCATATGATCAAGTTATAGTTAAAATCATTGGACTCTATGACACTAAACATAATGATGGCTTCGACATTGCCTTGGAAGCACCAATAGAATCATCTAAACCTGACATGTCACTTGATCAAGCCAAATATATTAGTCAAGAATATGTCCAACATGAAAATGAAGCTAAGACACTTTATCAACTAGGGTCATCTATCTTTGTCAGAGTAGGCTTTCTTGCAGATGAAAATATTACAAGTGACAGTGTCCATAGACATCATGATGGGTTAGCATCTTGCTTTCAAAACAATAAATACCCCATCGCAAATAGAATCTTTCAAAGCATGCAATATCAAGGCAAAGGACTAGGCATACACAAGCAAGACATTCTTGAACCAATACAACTTCAGGAAAATTGCAAATATCAAGGTCTTGGGTATTCTTCAGTTAGCAAATCAAATGATGTTAGTGATACTTCCTCGATATTGGGGGCAACCTTGTCAGATACAAAAGTCAAAATGGAGTCCATGAGAAATCTTTGTCATAAGATTGCTGCCAACACCCCCTCCACCCACACCATGAACCATCATTCCATCATAAATAAACCTTCCCTTTGGAACCAACAAAAACAAAAGTCTTACAAGTCAAAAGATCAAAATCAAATGTCAAAGGCCATTGAATCAAACAAAAGGGCAAGTGGACAAATGAAATTAAAATGGATTCGAAAGAAAGATGGATCAAACAAAGACATCAAGTCAAATACAAAAGTCAATCACAATGTGGAGCCACAAGACAAGAGGACTCCCACATATAACACATGTCTACCTCCTTCAAAATGGTCATCAAAGAAGGCATCTAAGAGTGTTGGTTCCAAACACCATCCCTCCAAAATCCATTATACACCATACTAGTTTTGGAGAATAAAAGGTGATTCATCCAAATGTCCAAACAACCTTTCCACATCTACCATCATCTGTCGTAATCCTGCATCTCGCCTAAAGTCCAAAAATCCCATGTCACAAATCCGTCACATCATGGCAGCAACTCTTTACCATAAGGACTCTCATGGCACTCTATCATGATGTGTGTATTTTGATTAGGCCAACTCTAGTATCAGAAAGGATCAAGATGACATCGATCAGTTGTATGCAAGCGCTATGATCCTGACAAGACAACTCCTTCAGCAAGGTCATTATTGGCATATCATGGCACCAGTCTCTACATCGGAACCATCAGTGGATTCAGAATAGTCAGTGGTTATCTAAAGCATCCAGGCTATCCACAAAATCAGAAATACAAAAAATATTGAAAAATGTAAAAAAATCGTCACCCTGATGAAAACCTGGCAAACAGGTGTCTTGGTGACACCAAAAAAATTAAAAAGTCAAGAAAATAGTAAAGAGAAAAATTTCATCCAATGGTGAAAACCTGGCAAACAGGTGCCTGGATGAGTACCATGATGAAAACCTGGCAAACATGAGTCATGTGTAAAATAAATCAT
Organism: Sequoia sempervirens; assembly: GCA_007258455.2. Taxonomy (NCBI): domain Eukaryota; kingdom Viridiplantae; phylum Streptophyta; class Pinopsida; order Cupressales; family Cupressaceae; genus Sequoia; species Sequoia sempervirens. The sequence continues at coordinate 12,541 of VDFB02351931.1, forward strand.
CTATGTGGACTCTTACACTTGAGAGCAAGTCCTCTCATTTTCCCATACCTTCCTCATGGCATTGACGTCCATCTAAGCCCTATCATTTCCATTCACTTTCCCACTTACCTTAGTCTTGACATAAAACTGGCACACATAAATCATGCTTTGGGAAAACTTTTGACATGCCTATCCTTCAGTCATACACGATTCATGAAACATCATGTCATTGACCCTCATAGTCTTATTGTCCTTATATGACATAATCCTTGAAAATCATATGACATTCCCTTAGTCTCATGTCTCCCATCCTTTACCAAGGCTACCCATATCCTTTCATGTATGTCACCTATCTTGGCTTTCCCTTGTCAAACATTGTAAGGATAATCATCATCCTATCTAGTCCTAACCAAGCCATTCCAAATGCAACGAGTCTAATCCATACAAGCACATTATCCAAAATTTTACTTGACTGTGTTTCTGGCCTGGCTGTAGACCTCCATACTTTCATCACATTATCATCATCGTCCTCACGTTGTTTCGGAATGTGTCCTTCCCACGTCAAACAACGTTGTCATCACCTATCAATTGGTATTCAGCTTGACTAGGGGCACAATCATATTTGTCCTTGGATTCCCATGTGTAGGAATCAGTCATATGCATTTGTCACGATCCTCTTAAACATCAAAATTCAAAAAAAAAATCATAAAATATCTTGAAAAAAGACAAAAACGTCATAAAATGTCCTGAAGAAAGACCAAAAACATCATAAAATGTCCTAAAGAAAGACCTAAATATCATAAAACATCATGAAGAAAAAATAAAAACATCCAAATCAATGTCAAAGTCAGTCACATGGATTCAAAGTTAGTCATGTCAGTCAGTCCATGTCATAGTCGAACTACGTTGTCTCTACGCATTTGCTACATAGGCAAGGCCATTAGTCGATGAGTCCCCGAGACATTAGGTCAGTCCTTTTAGGTTGGTCCAAATAAAATCATGGCATTTGTCACAATCGTCACATCGGTCAAATAAGTCAAACATAGTCAAACTCAGACACAAGACAGTCATTCAAAATATCAATGTCAAAATTGGTCAAGATCAGACAACACAGTCCAATCAATCATACAATCAACATCAGTCAACTTGCCAAAACATATTAGTCAAAACAATGTCAATCTCGTCACTCTTTGGTCCTCTTCAAGATGTGTCCTCAGATTTGGACCTCGTCAAAATGTCCTTTGCCTTTTCAGGATGTGTCCTTCCTGATAATAGGCCCCGTCAAACCATCAACACCGTCAAATTGGAAAAACCCTTAAACTGTCCAAACCGTCAAATTGACAAGAAATCAATCTTTGGCAAAAAAACATTGGCAAACAAAATAAAATGGCTATTAATCTTTCTGGTCTATCTTGTCTTATCTTTTGACTATCTTGGCTATTTTGTCTTATCTTTTTACTGTCTTTTCTTTGTGGTCATGTTACTAGCTAACTCGAGGATGTCTCATGAAGGATTTAGAGGTGCGATGACATCTCTTGACCTATTTTATTTTCTTTGACTGCTGTCTGTGGATTGTCTTGACAAAAAGACTGGGGCAACTTCGCCCTTAGTATGAGTTAGGACATTCCTTGTCTGTGACTGTCTGTTTTTCAAATGGATGACCTTGCATACCTTGGTGTATGTTATAACATGGTGTTTGTTATCCATTTGTGTCATTCTTACCGCCCAATGATGATTAAGAGCAATAATAATTAAAGTCTTATGCTAAAGTTTTGAAGGATTTGGTCTAGGAACTAACATGCATCTTCTTTAGTCATGTAATCTTCTCTCACCCATCTCATATAGGCATTGCATCCATATCATCATCCATATCTTTTTTATTAACAATTTTTTGTCTCTTCATATTCTAGTCTTCTCATTAATTTCGAGAGTACACTCGTGTTCTTGGAATCTGTCTGTCCTCTCGAGGGGGCATACCACTACCCTCCTCGTTATTCTTCCTCATCTTATTTTGCACTGGGGAATTTTTTGACTTATTTTCTTTGTCACAATGCGACAAGCGACATTATGACAAAGAGGGGAAAAATGTAGACACCTAAAAATGACCTAGGCCTGCAAGCTTCATTTTTACCACTTTCGTCCTAGCATAATTGTGACATTTAATTATGTCTTTGGTTCACATTCGACTATTAATTAAATAATTTATAATTGTTTAATTAATTCATGTCTTTGTATTCTTCATGATTATTAAATAAATAAATTTTATTTATTTATTAAATACATCAATAATTGTCTAAGTCTTCCCTTAATTAAATAAATTTCTTAATTTGTTTAATTACCCTTCATCATATATTTCTTCCTGATTATTAAATAAATAAATTTTATTTATTTATTTAATATGTCACTAATTGTCATAGTTAAATAAATTGATTAATTTATTTAATTAATCTTATCTACTAAATTAAATAATTAAATTTAATTATTTAATTGCCAATTTGATATTCTTCTCATTTTAAATAAATTAAATTATTTAAAATGTCATCACAATCTTAACTGACAGTTCACTTTGGTAAATAATTGGAAAATCAATTATTTATTATTTCACAAAATCCATAATTTGAATTAATTCAATTCAAAATGGAAACTAATCTTCTAAAAATCAAGTAATCGAGCAGATTTTTGATTTTCCAAATTTGATCTTCAGTCCAACTCTTATCTTCTTGATTTTTCGAATCTCACAAATCAGCCAGTCTTTATCTTTTTAATTTTGAAAATCTTTATTTTCAAAATTAATTTATCTCATTTATTCTCCACCGCCGATTTGATTTTCTCATATAACATCTTGACCACTCACTTAAGGATTTTACCCTAACCCTGATTAGGGATTATCAAATGAAATCTTGACCTCTAATTTTAGGTTTCTGTCAAGAGTTGATCTCATCCGTTCATTCAAAATTGTGTTTTCTATAAAAGACAATTTTGTTCATAATTTTGGGACGACTTCATTAATATAGGCATTATAGTCATTTATCATTGATAGTTATTATTTTCATTTATCATATTGTCATAGGCATAGGCATAAATATAATCAAATCCTTCAAAGCTTGTTTAGGACAATGGCATAGTCAAGATTGCTCACACACTCGATCTGAGGGCAACACAAATCAACAAGTTAGAAGGTGTAATGGAGATCATCCATGGAGATTGAAGACACTGGGTGAGATTGTTTTATTTTCTATGTTTTCATTTATGTTTCCTTTGCACTTCATTATTTTCTTTGGGTTTATGATCTAATTCATTTGAATTTAATCCTAAAAATAACCCATTGATACACATAGTAGCTGAGGAAAGTTGTTGCAAAAAAAAAAATTGCAAGAGACCCACACCAAGAATGCCATCAAAACAAAATTGGAATTGTTGCAACCGTAGCATCTGATTTGCCACCTGTTAGTAGTCCACTCATTTTTACCCTTCCTTAGTCAAATATTTAGTTACCCATTTCTAGTATTCTTCATCAGTCAGCCAGTCAAAATTAATTACCTCATCCATCTTGGCATTATAAGGTGTGTATTTTACTGCTACCTGATTTGCATCTCTTTCAAAAGATTCCAAAAATGAGCTAGTACTAATAATTTTATCCATACATCTCACCAACAAATCATATTCTGAGCCATTACAAATTGAATTAATTTGATCATTGATGACCTCACTTGCTTGATCCTGCCATTGTTGGAATGACCCGATTTTCCCCTACTCATCAATTATATCTGGTAATAATGTGTTACCCCAATCATTGAAATTCTTTACCAACTCCCTAATCTTCCTACTCAAGTCATCTGGTAAGGTATGAAAACCTTGCAATGATTTTACTAACACATGAGTAGGATTTAATGATTGGGGTCTATTACTTATATCAAACCTTGAGGCCTTATACATGATATCCAGATCACTGGCCCTAGGGATCCAAGTTTCAATTATTGGTATCACTACCTCCTGATCCCTATCAATATTCTTTATTATTTCCAACAAAAAAGAATATAAAGAATGTATAGATAGCAATTTACTATCAACCTTTTCATTTAAATGCCTCAAAACAGTAGTAACAATCTCTTTTTGCTTTAAAAGAGATCCCTCCTCATTTACCTTTAATGATGCCTGCAACTCATCAATTTTTTGCAAGAGCTGCTTCTTTGTAGGATCAAAATAGCACTCTATTTCTTCATCTTGTTTCCTCTAAAGAAGGGGTGAGGATATGATTCTGACTGGGAGACCCTGGTGTGGAAACAATTGGAGAAGCAGGAGGCACTGACCTTGTTGTGGAAGGTAATGTACTGGTTCCTAGAGCACTTGATGTCTCCCCAATCTGTCTATACCTGAACCTTTCCACCTCAGTTTGCAACTCAACATTTTTCTGCTGCATCTTGCTATACTCCTCAATCAAAAGGTTATCTTTTTCCATTAAGCTCTTCCTTTCAGCTTCTTCTCTTTCAACAGTCTTTTGAGCCAATTTGGCCACATTCACAGTTAAATTAGTGGCCTCGATGGTTGAGGTCTCTGAAACTCTATTTATTATTAATCCTCCTCTGAAATTTGGATTAATATTTGCAATATCTGGTTTTCTCCCTTGTGGGGCCAATGCCCAAATTTCCAAAGTTTCATATTCTTCACTAAAGGTAGATTCTTGTAATGCTTCCTTGACTTCTTCTTCAGAGTCTTGAAAGGGAAGCTTGGACTTCATAATAGCATTAAAAGCCACAACATCTGCAATGTACCATTCAGGAAAAATCAATACACCAACTTGAATCACCAGTTTTCTTCCTTCTTGAGGAGTGATGTTCTTGAATTCTTCCATTAACTCAACTTTTACCTCCTCATCATTCTCCTAGTCTGACCTATCAAGCCTTAGTTATCTTCTTTGCCTACATTTATCTTGATACTTTTCAAATTTCATCCTTCATGCCAATTGCAAGAATACAAGAGTTCTTACAAATGTATTATCATCTAGAAACTCCTTGCATGCTTCCATTCTTGCATCCTGTACACTTTTACCTTTCATATCTAAATCGGATAAAACCAATTCGGCTGGCCTAGGAGAGGAAGGCATACCAATTTGCATTTCTTGATCAGTAACAATGATTTCATCCATTAGATCCTCCTATAGTTGATAAATTATTTGCCTCTTTGGGCTTGGTTCAGATGGTGGTGATGAGGGATTTTCCTCTGGTGATGAGGGATTCTCCTTTGGTGATGATTCTAAATAAATAATTTTGATTTCCCTAGGAACTTTGAATTTTGGACCTGGCTGTGAAGGCACCTTCATTATTTGCTTTCCCTTTATGTCCACTTCTTCATCACTGTTGTTATCTTTTTTCCTTCTATAAATAGGCCACCTTTCAGTAGGTTGGTATGATGGCCTTGTTTCAATTGGTCTGGCACCTTGTTCTTGTATACCCAAACTCAGCTCTAAGTTTATCTTTTTAGTCCTCAATGTGCCCATAATCTCTTTGAATTTCCCCATCAAAAAAATAGTTTTCTTGTGGTATGGAGTGAACTCCAACAATGGATCATACTTGGGATCTATTTTATGCACAATATTCAATAGCTTATCATAAGCTATCCATTTCTCCTTGTTCAACTCCTGTCTATTCAAATCAAATTCATTTCTAATCAAGTCTTCAGGGAAGTTGAATTCATGCACAAATTTTCTAGCTTTTATTATTTGTCTGAAAAGAGAAAAGAAACCCTCAGGATCATATTGCCGCTTTGGTCCACACCTCAAATGGTAATCATCAAAGAACTTCTCAAAATGCACCCAACCTCCCTTTGAAAATGCAAAATCAGACACCACCGTATAATCTGGGAAAAAAGTTCCCTTACCCCTTCTAGTGAGGTTGTCCTCATGAATACAACCTATCTGCCACATAACTTCTAAAAACCCCACTCTTGGTGGTACATTGTATGGTAGTATATGAGGGGATCCCTGAAAACCATATACTCTCAAGACAGTGTTGACTGGGTATGGGATAATGTCACCCCAGTTATGATAAACCTTCAATTTTGGCTTCCTCTCCTTTGGCCTAAGGAAATCATGTAATTCCCCAGGGATCCTAGGTACATTCACCATTAATCTAGCCCTTAATCTGGAAGCAAGAAAAATTATCAAATTGCACATAGCTAGTGCTCTCCTTATTACAAGATAAATTTGCAGCCCAAATCTGTACTGACAATCTTTCTCCATCAACCAATTGCCTTAATTTTATATTCTCAGAAAAGAAGTCAGCATTCTTAAAAAAAACATATACATCAGCATAGAATACCAAAAGAATTGAGTATCGGTATCATTCTTCTGCAGCTTTGATAGCCCCTCATGCATCCTCTTAGCCAAGAAAGAAGCAAAGTCATAGGTCACAGAGAAGTTAGGGTGTTGTATTTGCACCCCCATGAACATGTATGCAATGAGCATTACCGTACTAGGACTAAAACCCAAAATATGACACAATGAATAGAAAGTGACCAGGAAATGATTAGCAAAACAATTTAATCTGAAAGGTTCCTGGTCACTGGGGTTGATATGAAATTTTGAACCTCTTGCCCTAGCCAGATGAGGTGGAAGCAACTTAGCTCTAAAAAGAGACTTTAGCTTTGCATACTCCTGCTTCATTTCCTCAAGGTTTATAGGAACCAAGTCTTCGCTTAGTTCACTCAAATCAAAAATCTATTTGATCTCTTCTTTGTTAACTCTCAACAGAACACCTCCATCATTATCTTTGATTACCCATGTGACAGGGTCATATTTTGTAGCAACTTCCCTAAGTAGGTCTACATCAGGGAATACATTTGGTACCACCAACTTCCCCATATCATACATCCATCCATTTGAAAAAGGGTGAGACAAATTCCTCTGTCAAGCCAGTGAGGGGAACCCTAGCATCGGTAATGTTGGAGCATTTATACACTAACCCTTCCCCCAGGTTTTTCCCATGCATTAGGACCAATCCCTTCATCCTATCATTTGTTGACAAGGGAAATTGATCCAGGTGTACATAGTCCGCTATCCTATACATAGACCACTACCCTGTACATAGTCCTTATCCCTGTACATATTGACTATCCTTGTACATGTCCCTTATCTTTCATATCCATCGCTTGTATATACCATTCGTAATAAGTGGTAGTCTTTCCCATAACCTGGAATGATTAACATCGAGTGCATTTCATATCCCCCATTTTACCCTATTCATAATCGATTGGTCTTATACTTGACTAGGGGCAAACACTTGATGTGCGTCATATTGGTTCTTACATTGGCTATGTTGAAGATGTAAAACCATAGAAAAATCCAAAAACATCGCAAAATGACTTGAAAAAAACACAAAAACATCAGAAAACTTCAAAAAGACAAAAAAATCAAAACATTTTGAAAATCCAAAAATAGAGTCAGAATCAGTCGCACTTGTCAGTCTTTGTCATTTGTCGAGCTACGTTGCCTCTATGACTGGATGTAGGCAAGGCCATCTACTGATGTGCCCCTGAGGCATTAGGTCAGTCCATTTAGGTTTGTCTATATAACGTCCTGAGTCAATCCATCTGTCTATATGACAAGGTCAAGTCAAGTCGAACTACGAGGTCTCTGTGTGTATAACGTAGGCAAGGCTATCAATCGATGAGCCCCTGAGGCCACACTAGGTCAGTCCATTAGGGTTCGTCGCATTCACTTTCACGCACGTCTTTTATTTGTAGTCAGTCTTGTCGGTCAAGTCAAGTCGAACTATGAGGTCTCTGTGTGTATAACGTAGGCAAGGCCATCAATCGATGCACCCCCGAGGCCGCACTAGGTCAGTCCTTTAGGGTTTATCGTCACACAGTCAATTTTCCACACATCGTATCAAGTCATGCATCAATCTGGTGAACAAGTCAACAATATCTCTAAGTCAAATCAAACACCTTGCCAAACAAAACAATCAAAACAGATCAACTACAGTCTGCTACAAGATGTGTCCTTCTTAGAAACAGACGTTATCAAAACAATCAACCTATGTCTTATACAAGACGCGTCCTTCCTACATAATCGATAAGGTCAAACATAGCCTTACACAGGTTATCACATCAACAACATCTGACTCAACGTCTTATATGATACATGTCTTTATGAAACCAGGCTTTGTCATGCCTTATACAGATAGTCATAACATCAAAAACAGACTTACAATCTTATCCGATATGTGTATCTCCTGAAATCAGGCTCTATCAACAAATCAAACAAACAAATCATGTTTTGGAAAACATTTTACTGGCTTTTTGACTTTATGGCTTATTTATCTTATCATTTTATTTCACTTGATGACTAGGAATTATGTTACTAGCTTTCTCAAGGATGTCCCATGAAGGATTTAGAGAAGCAACGATGTATCAGAATTCTGTTTTCTTTGACTGTTGTCTGCCGACTGTCTGTTAAATTTGATTTGTTGTCATGTTACTAGTTTCCTCAAGGATGTCCCATGAAGGATTTAGAGGAGCAATGACGTATCATGACCCGTCTTTCACTTTGTTTACTGTCTGTGGTTTGTCCTAACAAAAAGACTAGGGCAACTGGTGCCCTTAGTATGAGTTAATGACAATCCTTGTCTGCGACTGTCTGTTATTAGCAAGTGGATGACCTTGCACACCTTGATCTATGTAATATCATGGTGTTTTTCTCCATTTGTATTAGTCCTGCCCAATGATGATAAAGTGCAATACCTTTTGTGATACGGAAAAATATCGAAGATTCCTAATACTAACATATATCTTCTATCTTTCATTCTTTGTCGATCTTTCTTTCCACACTAACAGTTCTTCTTACTTGCATTATGATGAAGTCCTGTGACATAAAACATTATACATCATCCTGCATCCACATACATGTTAGAAACATTCTTACATATAGGCATATTTTACATTTAGATCATCATGGCATAAAACATATTATAAGCATTCCATGTATAGCATCACATTACATTTATATAGCATCACATGTCGTCTACATCCTACATATAACATCATATTGCATCTCATAATCATATAGGATCAACATCATATAGAATCATACATTATATAGAATCAACATTATCACATTAACTGTATAAACATCATAACCATACATACAATCATCAATCACATAGGCATATCATATAAACATCACATGTATACATAAGGACTGCAGGATCAATAAATATAAATGCATATCCTGAGAATCGCCGCCAAAATCATATATATATATCACTCAAATGTGTCATATCACAATGTCATAATGTATCACAAATACATGGAAGCCCACAGGCTATAAGATCAAAATACAGTGCCTCAACAAATGGTACCCCTATCCTGAGCTGCCACTGCCATCATGTCGAGAGTGTGTGGGAGAATGATGCTGGGAACTAGCTGATCTCTGAGCCATGGGAGGTCTGTCATATGGCCCTGCTCTACGTGGCTGATCCACCCCCTCTGTGCTAACTGTCCGCGTGTGGGTCCTAGTCTGGGACCTGCTACTGTGTGCCACTAAAAAACTGGGAGCCTGTCTCTCTAGGGGAACCTCTGCCTCATATAAGTCCCGGTAGTATCTCTCCCTCTCTCCAGCTCTGACTAGCTCTCTGGTGAATGCAACTGATGGTCCTGTGCATAATGACCTGAGCTCTGTGAATCTCTGCTCAGTCTCCTGCTGTCGGGCTATGGCCTGATCCCTATCCATCAGGGCTCTGTCCCTCTCTATCCAATAGGAATCCCTCTCAGCCATCAATACTCTCATCTACTCCTCCAAGGAGGCAACCTGGGCTTGTAACATATCTGTGTCTGGATCCTCCGCCCCTCTCTCATCCTGTCTGCCCTGTCTATCCCATCCTCCTCCTCATCGAGCTCCTCCAGGATCTAATCTCAGATCTCTCTCTCATGATCATCATCCTCCTAGTAGGCACCTAGAAACCCAAGGGCATCAACCTCTGCCTCCTCTCCAACTGCCTCCTCGACACCTGCCTCCTCTCCAACTGCCTCCTCGGCACCTCCCTCCTCTCTGGCTGCCTCCTCGGCACCTGCCTCTACCTCTGCTGGGATATCTGGGATGTCTGGGATAACAGCCTCTACTAGCTGCTCCTCCTCACCACCTCTGGCCACATCTAACATAGCCACATCCTCCTCTCCTCCTCTCTCCTCCTGGATCGGTGACAAGGCTGGCCCTCATCCCCGCCGACCATGCCTCCCTCTCCTGCCTCCATGTCGGCCACCTCTGCCATCATCACCTCCATCACCACGGCCTCCTCTGCCTCCTTGGCCTCTCCCTCTGCCTCGTTTGCCTCTAGGACATGTCCCATGCCGCTCTACCGGTGCTGGCTGCCCTGGATCTATCATGGGAATCAGCCTGTGTACTGTCCACCACTGATCATAAGCTGGAGTGGTCCCTGGGTCTGCTAGTCTGTCCCTCCATCTCCATGGAAGTGCCTGTAAACCATCAATGTCTGCCTCCGCAGTGGCGAATGGAATCTCTGGCCCCCATAGCAGGACCTCTCGTGATGACCGAGCAAACTCTGCTCTCCCCCGAGGTACATCCTGTACCTCTCCATACTGTCTCAGTACCCGGTCTGGCAATTGTCGCTCTATAATGTGCATATGGGACATTGTCCGTCCCACCAAATACTGTGTCTGTCGACAAAAGGGCAAGTGCTCGCCCTCATCTAACCACACCTCGCAGCCTAGGTACGGTCTCCATATAAACTCCTGCATGGTGTCTATAGCATGTCTAAAGTAACTTGTGTCCCCAATATGATGTTGTGTGGTTGCCCCCACATAACGGAAAGCGTATGGAGCTCTACGAGCCAAGTCTACTGTAACAAGTGGTCTAAAAATAGCAATATGCTCCCACGCCCATACCATCAGGAGCGTGGTACCGCAACTCATCGACTGTGCCTCTCGGTAGGCAATATCATGAAGGTAGAAGTACAACATCCCTAGCACACAGGAACCCCAGGCATATACAACTCGGTGCTCGAGCATGCCCACTAACATCTCCCCCCATCCCACAGGAAATCCATGACCTCGGCGGTCAGGCAGTACAATACCACCTATCAGTGTCGCTACTAGACAGTCTAACTGTCTATACCTCTAGGCCAATACCTGCCACCTAATCTCATAGTCATCAACCCCTAGCTGTCTAACGTTGGCATGGGGGTAATATCTGCACATCTCAGCTATACCCCTCTGGGTATCATAGACCACCTGTGTCCCTCTAATAGGTAGTCTTAATATCCTATATACATCCTCTAAAGTCACCGTGGCCTCTCCAGTCAGTAGGTGAAATAATGATGTCTTCGAGTGCCACCGCTCACATAGTGCTGTCAGTAATCCCTAATTTGCCCGAATCTGGGGCATATCGGTCACATGCAACAAACCTAAATGCCATAGAGTTCGTCGCTCGGCTAGCCGCAAGCTGTCTCTAAATCAAAACGTCATGGGTCTCAACTCCCGTGTATAGATAGGGTCCAATACAACCTGCAACAACATCATATATGCCTTATGTAAGCCTGAATCATCTATTCTATTGAAAAATGACTATTTTAACATAAAATGCAAATGTGTCGTTATTTTGCACATGCGTCATTTTTTTTTTAACACATGCGTCGCTTTTTCACAAATGCGGTTCACAAATTCTATATGCATCATTGTTAATCAAATGCGGTTAATAATAAACATATGCGTCATAAAAATAGCATTTGCATTGCAAAATGACAAATGCGTTTCTAAATAAACATATGCGGCTATAAAGATGCACATGCGTTTCAAAAAAAATCAAATGTGTATCAAAATAAACAGATGCGTTTATTCGCTAAAGACTATTCTAAATGACCGGCGTAAACTTTCAAATGTGGCTTTTCGCGGTCAAATGCGTCATTTGCGCATACACATGCGGTGCAAAATGAAAAATGACGCATAACTAAAAATTGAATTAAATGCATTAAATAACGCACAAATCAAAAATTTTCAAAAGGCAAGTTTTACGTCCATATCGGGGGTCCGTGCCGGCTGGTCTCTGGTATGTCTGGATCTTGTATGCACGATGATTGGTGGCTAGAACTAGAGACATCCTCACTAGAAAGTCAGAGAAAATTTTCAAATCTCTAAGCTAGGTGGGTGCAAATGAATAGTTTTTCACCCCAATTCAAATATATACCTAGGGCTTAGGTGGCATTTCCTTCTTACTGGCCATGTAAACTTCTATTTTCTATCATCCCGTACCTGTCCCTCCCACTTCCAATCCCAATTCCGTCAACTGCATTGCATTTCTGCCTATTTACTGAACTAATTGGGAGCATTTCCAAATTTTTTTGAACATTTCAAAAATTTGTCAATTTTCCTGACGGGGCATGCCTTCACCTATTCTAATCCGGAGCATTATTGGGGCATGTTTTTATTAACTTTCTTTGACACAATGCCAAAACGACATTGCATCAAAGAGGGGCAAATGTAGACACTGAAATTCTTATTCTTCATAATTCATAATTCTTCATGGTCATGATTAAATATTCTTATTTAATTAATTCATCTTAACATTAATTCATCTATTGATTAAATAATCTTAATTATTTAATTATTCATCTTAACATTAATTCTTCTATTGATTAAATAATCTTAATTATTTAATTAATTCATCTTCTATTAATTCTTCTATTAATTAAATAATCTTAATTATTTAATTAATTCACACTTTTCTTTATT
>VDFB02351932.1:0-22304 GCA_007258455.2 Sequoia sempervirens
GGAATCACTCTTAGCTATTTTCAACTAACTCGATCACTTAAGGGTCCAAAGTACAAAATGGTGGCAATCTTTGATAGGCTATTACTAAGAAATTGTGATGCTTATGAACTCTTCATTGGAGACTATGGCATCACATCAGACCCCTCTACAATAACCTCTCTAGGTTTTTATTATTTCAGAATTTTTTTCTCAGAGTGTCCAGTTTTTACTTGATGGAAAAAGTGTCAAATGCAAGCAATGTAAAGTTGCAAAGTGGTGCAACTTTTATTATGCAACTCATGTGACCAAACAAACTACACCAATGCATCCTGATAGGAACGTTTATGCTAGGAATTGTCCTCTTTTGCACCCAAATAGGTAGAATTGCTTTAAGCTATGTTCAACTGGCTTGATCCCTTATGATGGCATGTAAAACAATCAAAAAAAGAAACATACACACGACGATTGATAAGTCTGAGTTTTCCATACGAAAAGTATATGATCGTCCTCAAGTCTATCAAGTGAAAGATAATTTTGAATTATCCTCCTTTCCCTTACAACAATATACAACCAATTGTAAATGCGTACAATGGTGGAGCTTGGAAACATTTTATTTTTCCTCAATTAACAACTTTGGTTGTGAAGCATTTTGTCATTTTCATTTGAAATGATTTGCTATGTTTGAAAATTGGAGTCTAAGAGAAACAAGTGATGCTCTCACTTACATTTATTATTTGGTGTGATAAATAAAGTTTCCACCATTGAGTCCATTTCTTATTTGTATTATAAATTATAACTTGCTTTCTCCCAAATCCATTTCCTATACAAGAAATAATATTGCAAAAAGTTGACATATACATCTTTTGACATGTTTATATGGTGACGGATCAAGAACATAATAATTCATTCTGCACTATGAGGATTATGTTGTGAAAATATTTAAAGACTATTCAAGATAAATGTTTGTATGATAATGTGTCAAGAAGCTTTAACTACTCATCATCTACTATGAATATTATGTTTTGCAAGTGTTGTGAAGATTATGTATCCTTTGCTTAATTGAGTTGTTCCAATCAAAATATTAAATATATTGGAATATTTTTATGAAATATTTTATGGAATACTAATTGAAAATGTGTTTTTTTTCTTTTAGATAAAGAATTTCATGAAAATCTTTGGATTAAACTGAATTGAGATGTGTAAGAACAAAAGAGCATTAGGAAATACATTGCTCAAGGATCTTAAATAAGCCTTCTCTCCCATTGTAATTTTGGGTGGATTATTAATTTCAAAGTATTGGGAATGCTTTGCCTATTTTCTAGTTGGCAGTTGCCATTCTAGAAGGCTCATCTCTAGATATATTTTATACTCATTCTTAATCAATTATCAAGTTAATAATCAGTGCATTTGTTTACAGTTAATCTTTTCTTTTCAATTTGTGCAATTTTAGAATTTGTAACTCTACTAATATTCCTAGAAATATTGAAGTTGTTTAGCATCAACTAATAAAGTTGTTTAGCATCAATCAAGTAATATTCAAGACAAACCATAAAGGATAGCAATGATCAATGCTAGAGCTAATCAATTAATAAGTATACACGTGAATAAGTCAAGAATGTACATGTGAATAAGGGAAGCACAAGTACTCAAAAACACATAATCCTTGAAGTATACACATGAATACATAATATACACAAATTAATACAAAGTATATGCATGAATACAAGCTATACACAAGAAAACACATAAGTTGCAAAGTATACATTGGAATACACGTAAGTTGTAAAGTATACACTTGAATACATGTAACTCATATCTATTGAACCATAGATTTATAATGTAAATATGGACACCATCTATAATAAATATTTGCATTAACCAAATAGCAATGTATGCAAAATATATGTACAAAATAACCATATAGGCTTACGAGAATGCCATATAAGCATACAATGTCAAATATATCAAATACAAAATATGTACAAAAATGCCATATAGGCATACAAAAAAGGGCTTTGGAATCAAAATTCATTGTTCTCCATGCTCTCAAAATAAACTCTTTCCCTTTGTTGGTTGATCAGATGGAAATACGTCAGTCACTCATTTATTCTATGGTCAAGGAGTGTTCCTGCTGCTCCTAAGGTTTAGTTCTTAGTCAAGTATTATCTATTACAATAAGAAGTAAAGACATTAATATATAGAAATTACATTATAAAAAATGATATATTTAACAAAATAATCACTTACCGCCATCTAATGATCACTCTCCACAAGGGGAATATTCAAATTCCCATGTTGAGGCATGTTGAAGCCCTATATAAACCATCCAAATAGAAATTAAACTATGAATCAAGAATAGTTTTTTTTTTCACTAACATCTATAACAACTATAAATTGAAATTTAGTAATTTTCCTCATACCTCCCCTGTCAGAGCCATCAAGGAGTCTATGGAAGATGAAACAACAATCTCCATTGCCCTATGAACATCTAAAGGTGTATCCACTTGCAACATCTAAAAATAAAGCAACAAATTATTCAATCATGAAAACCATAATAGTGATGCACATCATGGCTTATAATGTATGAGATAATGAACAAAATTTTGAGTACTTATTAAACTATATATTTCTGACTATTGTGCTTACTATTTTATTTGAAAGCACATGTTTTTAGGCTTTTACCCATAGCAGTAAGGTAGCGAACTGTTTCATAAAATGCTTTTGTAGACATGTACAATAATTGTAGTGGAAAAGATAAGGAAATGAACTGTTTGAAAAAATGCCTCAAAGAAATAGGGTCTCATGGTGATGGAATGCTATTATAAATGTAATGGAATTTCATCACCATGAGACCCCATTTCTTTGAGGCATTTTATCAAATAGTTTATTTCCTTCTCTATGCTATTATGTTGGGATGGGGTGGATGGTATAGTGTGGTCTTGGTTATGAGATGGAGGGTGATCATGACATGAAGAGGGAGGGGTGGGTACATGAACAAGTGGAATAAAAGGTGGAAGGTTCCATGAATTGGTAAATTGACGATGAGGACCTTGAAAAGAATTTGGAGGGGAATTTTGGCTAATGGGTTGGTTTCTATTCTTCAAGTAGTGAGTAGTATGAAAAAATGCCTCAAAGAAATGTGGTCTCATGGTGATGGAATGGAATTCCATCACCATGAGACCACATTTCTTCAAGGCATTTTTTCATACTACTCACTACCTTAACTATGATATTGCTTACTATTATGCTTTGATAGATACTTTCCAAGTATCCATAATTTTTTGGAAAGCATGTATTTTAGGATTTTAGCCATAACAACAAGGAAGTGAGTAGTTTGATAAAAAAAATTGGTACACATGTACGGAAAATGTGGTAGCATAGAAAAGGTGGTGAGTTGTTTGAAGAAATGTCTCGAAGAAATGTGGTCTCATGGCAATGGAATGGCATTCCATCACCATGAGACCTCATCTCTTTGAGGAATTTTTTCAAACTACTCACTGCCTTGTCTATGCTATTGCTTACTACTATGCTTTGATAGATTTTTTCCAAGAATCCATAGTTTGTCTGAAAGCACCTTTTTTAAGCTTTTAGCCATAGCAGTGAGGAAATGAATTGTTTCATAAAATTCTTTAGTAGAAATGCATGGAAAATGTGGTAGCATAGAAAAAGCAGTGAGCTATTTGAAAAAGTACCTCAAATAAATTAGGTCTCATGGTGATGTCCATCACCATGAGACTGCATTTATTTGAGGCATTTTTTCAAACAACTCATTTCCTTCTCTATTTTATTGCTTACTATTATTCTTCAATATATTTCTTCCAAGCATCCATAGCATAGACAAGGAAATGAACTACTTGAAAAGATGCCTCAGTAAAAAGTGGTCTTATGGAATGCCATGACAAGAAAATGTAATTGGAAGTTGTTCCTACTTATTACTTATGCTATGTGAAGTAATTGCATCACTGCATATGTTGACTTGCTAAACAGCTATATTGTAGTTGAAATTTTTTCATCTATCAACATCTAGTTATTAGTTATGGAATGTGAAGTAATGATTTGAGTTTGAAGGATGTGTAATGCAGCATAATAAATGATATGAATAAAAACTACACAAATCTATTAAGTGCAATTCATTAGTTAAACTCTTCATTCTATTACCTATGTGTAGGTTTGTCTAAATCCACTTGCACTAGAAGGTGTTCCCTCAAAATCTCCAATATTATCCTATTCAACATCCAAAATTACATATTAGAATACCATTCATAAAACAATGCTATTAACATGTAATAAATTTATAATTGTTTACTAGTTACATACCTCAACAATGGGTGCGGTGAAGAAATAAGGTGTAGGGTCGGTGTATCCAGTATCCACACTGTGACCCTAAAATTTTATTAAAATAATAAAACTAAATTAGTTAATATTGCACTTCAAAATTAAAATTTAATAAATTAAATTCAATGAACATGATAACATTTACTTAAGAATTGATGCCATAGGCCTCATTCAAAATTCCATCTACCCTCGCCATCTCCATAGCTACAAACATATCCTATGTAGCAGCCTCCTAAGTATTGGTGGGGTCATATGAACAAGTCACCCCACAAGGCTAACAAAAATGGGATTGAAGCCCACCATTTGAAGACTCCCCTGGATGGAATTGTAGTATAGGGATGGCATGTTGGATGACACTTTGGGTTAAAGAGTTTATGGCATGCAAAGTCTCTACCTTGGCACTCTCCTTCACAATGGAAGGGATAAAAATGTGCTCATGAGGCGTCCTAGTGAGAGTTCATCTCGCTTGCCACCTAAGATCCTGATGTGCACTGGGTCTATCTTGAGCCAATCCCCCACCTCTACCCTAGAAGTCCCTCATATCAAAATAATTCAAGATTTTTTTCAAGATGAACTCACAGTATAGTTTCCTCAGGAAATATTGTGGGACTTCATAATCATTGCATGGTGGGTAATCAAAAACCATGTACCACCTATCCCAAAAAGGGTCCCAATCTATTGGTGGTGGCACCAATGGATAGGAAACCTCTTCGCATTTGAGCATGGGTCAATGAATAATGAGCACAAATCTAATTTTATAATTTTTAAATCTTTTACATCTTTATATGATAATTTATCCTGATAATAGTCCCTAGTCGTCTACCTCCTATCTTCCCAACCAATTAATTGTTTGTTGATTGAATCTCCATGTTTTAACATTTCTTTGAGTGAAGTTGTTAGGGTCTTTCTTTCCATGGTTGAACTATTTGGATCATTCAACCTAGTGATTAACTCAATTTAATTTCTATTGTTTTCAATTTCACTCATTAAGTTTTGTTGAGTGCCAAGAGGATGTTGAGGGATTGGTGGAGGAGACTGTTGTGGTTGTTCAACTTGATGATTTTGTTAATGTTGTTGCTATGCTTGTTGAGGATTTTGGGGAGGGTTTGTAGGTTCATTAACAACTCCTACAAATTCAAAAAAGAAATATAAAAAAAATATAAAACTAACAAAAAGCAACAAAAAGCAAACAATCCTTACCTCTTAGACCTCCTCGTCAATGTGGCAACATCCTGGTGATGAAACAACAACAATTTGATAAAAAAAACTTGCTAGATGGTTCCATCCAGAATGCAAGCACAAAAATGAAGGGTTTTGGCCACGGGTAAAAAAAAGACACAGTCACAATGAAAATGATTTTGAATTTTTTTTTTTCTTTTAATACTTCATAACGCGAGTGTGTTATAATGCGCTTGTGTTATAGTGTGTTCATGTTATGGGCTCATTGTGGCTAAGCCTTAGGCTCAGCACACCAAGCCATATGTGCTCATGTTATGAGCTTTTAGAAATTTTTTAAAAAATTGACCAAAAATTGCCCCCCCATCTTTTTGCACCCACCCAACTATTCAAATTAAGTTGTGTAAGTAGATATATTGAAGATTACTTGTGAATTAGGTTGCATATTCATTGTCATTTAGCTGCATCACCATCTTACTAGTTTCAATTTTACCATTTCATTTTAATCCTTTTATCCCTTTTCCTACATAAGTCATTAGTTTCATAGAAAAAATAAAAAGGAGAACCATCCCGTAATCTAGAGATTCGCCTTCATTATGAGCAACCCATAGGCTTGAAGGTGTTTCCATGTTACATAGGATTGCTAACCTTTCCAACTTTGCGTTCGGGTGCAATCCTACATGTTAATAATTACATGTGAATAGCATTGTTATATGAATGTTATTCCTATATCTTATTTTAGATGTTGAATAGGTTAATATTGGAGATTTGATGACAACAAATCCTAGTGGAGGTGGACATTGAAGCTTCACTCGGGTAATAAAATAAAAAGTTTAAATTTTTTATTAGAAGTAAAAAATGGGTTTTGAAGGGGCCCAAAACCCTTTACAAAAGAGAGCAACTGAAACTAAAGAAAACTACATAAAGTATATATATATATATATCAGCCCATATGCAATGAACCAAAAAAAAAACATCATCCAAAAAGGAGGACCCCAAACAATAGCACTACATGTTCTTCAATATATCAGCAGCCTCCACATCGCTTGCCATAGCCTTCTAGCCATCATCTAAGACATCAAACAGATCTTTTCTAGGAGCCCTAACCTAAGCCTTGGTATTGTTTCTTGTTCTATCCCCAAACCCATCCATATTCACCTCATTAATCAAAACATTATTCTTATCCCCACCCTTATCAACAGAAACCTCTTCCTCCATTAGCTTTCCAACGACACCAATCTCTTTAGCATGAACAATCTCCTTGCGATTCTTGGCAATAGAAAAAGGAGAGGTAATACCAATAGACTTAAAATTTACCACGGATTTATTCCCCTCCCCACCCTTGACCATGTTAGCATAAATTCTCTCCAATTGGTCCTCAAGGGTGAGAATTCTACCTTCTAGATTTTGCTTCATCTTAAGTTTTCCCTCCACCACAATATTCAAAGAGTTAAATAGTTCATCAATTTGGTTCTAAATGAAAGACTCGTTAGCCTTACTCATAGCACCTCGTACTTTAACATTTATCATATTAAGTTCATGAAACACCCATTTGAACAATTTGAATAAAATAATGGGACCCTCTCTAATAGTTCCCAAAACATCAAAAATATCTTCCCTATCAAAGTTGAAAACCCCCTTACCCACAACATAATCCTCATGAGAGGATCTTACCTTGTCTTAACTGGAAGAGATGTCCTTACCCTTCCTAGTAGCTACTAGAATTTTGATTTTACAAATGGAGTATGTAATCTCCTCATCCATAGCCTTTCTTTTCTTCTATTGATCTAGGTCCACAACCAAGGTATCCACAACATCCTATCTGCCCTCAACCACAACCTTTCCTTCCTTTTGCATATCCAAGTTCATAATCAGGGAAACATCATCACCCTATCTTCCCATCATCTTTAGGGGATAATTCCTCTCCAACACCTAACCCATAGACCTTAAAACTAGTTTCTTCTTGCTTCCCACCTCCAACTCCTATTTTTTCATAGGGGGTGGTGACGATGCCTCACCATACAATTCATTCTTCTCCTTCAAGCAAGTACTCAACAAATTAGCAACCACATCATCACTACAAGTCTCATAACCCTTATTAGGGCTTGACACCCCTTTCTTAGACTTCCCCATTGTAGGGGGTTGTAGAGCCACCTCCATGGAAGCAAGAGATTTTGGGACAAATTCCACATCCTCCTTAGAATCTGACTCCTTTTCCAAGACAAGTTTCCCCTTCTTCCATTTTTTAGTAACTGGATCCTCTTTAGAGACTAGATCATACTCCTCCACTGGCTTTAACTACTTACCCTTAGGGGTAGTAATCGACTTAGCCACCTCAAAAGATTTCGCATACTCAAAAATTAAAATAATAAGCCCCACATGCAAAATCATATTTTTGGGGTTTCTCTTATGGTCCTTGAGACCAAAATCCAGTGATGCTAGGACATAATAAGGAAAGGAAATTCTATTCTTGTGGAAAAAATGATTAAACATAAGTGGTAAGCATTTACCACAGAGAAGCAACCTTCTAGGGTGATATACCTCATGAGTTCCTAGGCCACATCCCCCCATAGCACCTTGAGAGAGCTCCTCTGGTAATCCGCACTCTCTGTAGTCTTCAAGTCTTGAGCTTCATCCCCTTTGATAAAAAATTGCATGGCAATTTGTGATTCCTTCTTGTCTCTAAAAAATTTAATTCCATCCATAGGCAACCTAGTGACATTAGCTATAAAATATTTATTTACATCAAACTCTATTCTTCCTAACTTCAAGAACCTATTATTCCATGATTTTTCAAACAATGTCATCGTCTATGGGTTGTTCCCATGCAATCTCTCCAAGTATGGAGTCAATCCACCTTTCTCTAACACCTACCAAACCTCTGGCTTCTTCTTGACAGCTTCACTAGAGAAGGTCTCTATGTGGTTCCTATCACCTCCCATGTCTATAGAATTTGCAAAGTTAATAAGCTTGAGAGTTATGAACACAATGAGGAGAAGCCTCGAGAAGGTGATACAAAGAATTCCCAGAATCCATGTAAAAATGGAATTAAGGCAGGAGAAAATAATGATCCTAGAGTTCTATTCCCTATGGATATTATCCAAGGTACTATTAGCTCATTTCAAATCTGGCTTACCATCCCTCCACATAATCACCAACCACATGAAGATAGTCATGCACGCCCCAAGCCATAATAAATCAAAAAATAATTTAAATTTGGAAGTCATGATTAATATTTGCAATTTCCTCCATGGGGAGGGGGTCATTGACACCCCATTCCCTAACACCTCTAACTCCAAGATTATTGAATACATTAGATAATTTGTTTCCCTCTCTCAAAATATGAGGAATGTAATACTCATCAAAAGATTTAAGAATCTTAATAGAGTCTTTAATCAAAGATTCAATAGTCCAAGAAGGGGCCGCACAATTATTTAAATTATTGATGATATTGAGAGAATCCCCCTCAATCCATACTCTCTTATAGCCTTTAACTTGTGCCAACTTTAGACCATAATAAGCTACAATGATAAAAAGTTAAAAGTTAATGTATTGTAGAAAATAGATTTTTCTAGTTTATATTCATATCATTGATTATATTGCATTGAACAATTTTCAAAATCAAAGAATTACTTCACATTGCATAATTAACATCTAGAAATTGATAGATGAAAAATTTTTAATTACAATATAGTTATTTAGAAATTCAACGTAGCAGTTATGCAATTACTTCACATAGCATAACTAATAACTAGGAGCAGCTACCAATTGCATTTTCTTGTCATGGAATTCCATGAGACCAAAAATTTTTGAGGCTTTATTTAAACATTTCACAACCTTGTCTATACTATGGATGTTTGGAAAAAATATATCAAAGCATAATAGTAAGCTATAGCATAGACAAGGTAGTGAACTATTTGAAAAAATGCCTTAAATAAATGTGGTCTCATATCATCCAAGAAAATATACAAGTGTTAAGAACTTGATAAAAAATATTCCCATATATTACCATGCCATGACATCGACATGTTCCCATAAGGTTTAGATACAAACCATTATCTAGAAAGTCAAATAAATCCACCATCCAAATCCAAATATCCATCGAACAGCTCAATAAAAACCTATATCCATAATCTATATCATTGCATTGTTCATCTTAATCCATATTCATAATCATGGTTCACTCTTACTTTGATGAGTTCCCTAGTAAAAAAGAAACCCTTCTATAATGGTGATGATTACACTATCTTTTTTTATCAACAAGATAATGAACCCTATGAAGAAAATATTTATATAACTAGCTATACATATCATACCCAAGGTCAAATATCAAGAAACTAGATGTATAATGAGACTATCAAGGAGAAAGAAGACCATGCAATCTAACTTGATTATGATGATGATGATAATATACTTGATGTTCAAACAAAATATCACCCCTATGATGATAATGTGAGTCTTTTGGATCAAGAGGGATACATTTGATCCTTAGATTACATGGTTGGAAGCAAGTTTTCCATAATCTCTAGTTATCCATCCATCAATCCATATCAACAACCTATAAGTTGTGGTCACCCATCTTTATAACCTCAATATCAATATCCCATAATAGATTTAGTCACCCATCTATCAAATCTCAATATAAAGAGGTAACTAAGCCAAGGTATAGTATTAATCCCCCAAAAAATATTATTTTTTATCCTTCTCCTAGCTTTGATAAGGGGAACCCATATTTTTCCCAAGACTTCCTTCCACATCAAACCATCTCACAAAGCTTATTTATATAAAAAAAATCCTCATCCTAATCAAAAATCAAATATAGAATAGTATACTCCACTACCTATCACTAATACATTTGACTGCAAAATATGACAAAACTGACCAACAAAATATGTAAAATATGATGTTCATCGGGTGCTTGTAAAATTTGATGTGTAATTTCCAATTTTTTGAAAGTTTATCCCCGACGTTCGTCAAAATTTTGATGAACCTGGGGTTCGTCGAAATTTCAGTTATCATTTTTGTCAAATTTTCAACAAACATGAAAAATTAAAAAAAATAAAATTGTGGCTGAAATAAAGAAAAGTGAGTTCGCGCCTAATTTATTGTGACAGTGTTTTGCTCTACTTGAGACAGTTTGTGGAGAACTAAGGACGATTTTCTTGGGAAAAAAAAAATCAAGAAGATATCACAGAATTCAGTTGAGGGTAGTCATTGTCTTTTTGCGAATTCAGTTGTGAAGTCAGATTTGTAGTTCTAGGTTTGAAAATCATATTTTAAAGCAACATCTCATCAGATTTCATTTTAGAGGTTAAGGGTTTTGAGAATTTCATGTCCAGATTTTGTTGTGTGGAATCACCATAAGATCACAACCGAAGAACAGATTCTTATGACTGTAATTATGTGATCCATAACTGTATTGGTCATGTGGCACAATTGTTCTATAGCAAATACAGGATGCATTCATGTGTAACCCAAGTTTAATGTGGCTATGTTGTGATAGAAATGGAGGCACTCATATAATGTATTTAATTCAGGTTGTATAATGTAGGTGTCAATCATCATTGGGTGCATTTTGTTGTCTCAAGTTTAACAGGTTAGGATGTAATTATAGTATGATCGAAGAGTGATTACCTCTTGCTGCAATAAAGAGCCTATAACTCTGGTTGATATGCAGAGTGGTTGTGTTATATCAATTATGTAGTGCATTCAAGCACAACCCATGTTTAATGGGCTATTCTAGAGAGTGATCAATATTTTCTAAACCTTATGAATGTTACTTGACATATATTTGCATAATCTCAAATTCCTTCAGAGGCTTTTGAAGTATCAATGTATCCTATATAGGGTTTAGAATGATTTCTTTTAATTAAATAAATAAATAAATGATGTATTTCCTGTAATTAGATAATGTGGAGATCTCCTAAATCTGCCCCAACACACTATCCTCTTTGTATTATTCATTACTCCAGCTACTAGGTTTTGCATGTGACATCTTTAATATCTTCATGACCGTGGCTTTTAAATAGATCTCAGTTTTTTCTTTAATCCTTTTCATGGTAACCCTTGAGTTCCATAATCCACCTTCAATCTCTTCTAAGAGCGTTGTCTTAAGCTAAGGATAGTATGCATATAAAGCAAGTCCTTCATACCTACCATGGTTCCAAACCACCACTCACCGCCTTGCTTAAAATGTTGCCTCCATAAGCACAATAGCATGTTTTAAAATCATGGTTGCCAGTGATTGACCATTAAGGTCACCACTTTCATCATGAAGATACAATGATATTTTTTTCTTCAAACTCAAGGCATTATAGAAGATAATATTGTGAATTGTTTGTTGTGTACGATTCAATTTTCTTGCACATTTACTGCTTTGCTAACTTCCTTTAAGACTGGGTATTGCACCCTCAGCTGCAATCTCAAATAGCTCACTCACTATCACTTGAAGATTCCTTTCATGAGTATCCTTCTATAAAATCAAACTATGCCCTATAGACTACCTACTTACTACAGGGGACTCATTGTTTCATGGTATTGTAGTTCTTAAGATCCTTCAACCTTATTGACACTACTTCACAGTCCACAAGGTATTATTCACCATTTTCCCATCTTTGGTGAGTCTTAAAACACTACTTAAACATGAAATCCACTACCTCCATTATACAATATTAATGGCTACAAAGAAACATTGAACCTATGATTACCACTGTTACTTGATTTTGATAGTCATTCCCTGATTGCATTTGCCTTATCTAATACTACAAAAAGCATTTGAAAAACTCTTAAGGTCAGCAAGGGGGTAAGGAAACTCACTGTTAAAATCTCCACTTTACTATGCAAGGTTTGAGCTTTATTATCTTGTCACTGCTTAGCTTGTTTTTGACTGTCACATCTCAAGTGACTATCATTCTTCTTACCGTAGATTGAATTTACAAATGTCACTAAGCTACATAGTGTGCTTGTTATTGGCTACAATCTTTCGATTGCAAGATTTTGTTATTACCTACAATGTCTCAATCTTTCTGGTATTTCAACCTCACTAATCCACTATAGTTATTGTTTATGTTTCTACGGAGGCCTAGGGTTTGTACCCTAATCATGTTCTTACCAATGTTTATGTTGTTTTTTATTAGGGCTCTCTCAATGTTGAGGGCCCTAGGGATAAGCTCGTCATAAGAAGTGATACATTGCATATTTGACTAAAAGGATAAATCCATATTGACATTAGCAATGATGATTCTGACTCGTTGCCCCTTAGGAATGGGTCACTTTCTCTTACTAGCTCACTACCTCCATTGTTGTAGGAATTTTTTGATCAAGTTCAATATTCTGATTTTAGGAGTCTTAACGGTTGGAAATCATAGTAAAAATAGAATTTAATAAGTTTTGGAATTAGCATTGTAAAGTGTTTTTTGGGGTCATTAACTTCAAACTATCTTCTCTTTTGCAGGGGTGGTTGCATGCCAAATTTTTTTGGTATAAAATATCAGAATTATTAGATTATGTTACCTGTCTATGAATAAAAATTATTGGAGTGTGAGTTTGATATTTTTTGAAGATCTAAATAGTCAAGCTTGGTAAAGAAAAATCATGTAAGATAATATTAGTCCAGAACAAAATGAAGAGACACTTGATAGATTGTG
Organism: Sequoia sempervirens; assembly: GCA_007258455.2. Classification (NCBI taxonomy): domain Eukaryota; kingdom Viridiplantae; phylum Streptophyta; class Pinopsida; order Cupressales; family Cupressaceae; genus Sequoia; species Sequoia sempervirens. Next base: position 13,137 of record VDFB02351932.1, read on the forward strand.
GGCTAAGTTGGAAAGAAAGGGTGATGGGAAATTTTATTGTCCTTGCAATAATTACAAGGGCTTAAAGACGAGATGACTTTTAATCACAACAGCTAAAAAACATTGTAGGTAGCATGGTCACATTGAAGGGGGCATGATTATCATCCATTGGTAAGTTGTTCATTATATATTTTTATATTGATTGAATTTGTAAATGTTTATATTGTTTTAACATTTTATATATATATAATCACTTGACCATGATCATGGTTTATTTGTGTCTATCATTATTATAAAGGTGGGGCACCCTAGGGTAGGTGATATGGATTATCATGGCCCAGAGAATGTGATTTTGCAAGCGAACAAACATGAAGCTGTGAATATCGAAGATGAAGTTAATGATCCTATGGAAAAAGATGATCATGCGCCAAAAAACACAGTTGAAGATGATGGTATGAATACATTGATCCATGCCACATCTAGTGACAGAGATGATTATGATGATCAAGATGACTTTGATGATGTTCATGATTTACCTGTACTTGACAAGGCATACGAGCCCCTTTATGAAGGCTCTAAAACAACTCTTCTCTCTGTTGCATTGTTGATGTTGAACTTGAAGGTTATGAATGGTTTATCAAACATAGCAATCTCATGGATGTTAAGGTATGTCATATATGTCATCTTTTTTCATCTATTTTAATTGTTGTTAGTTCATCACTAGTAAATAAAGGATGAAATATGTACCATTAATATTCTTTATATGAACAAATTATTTTTTTGTTGTAGATTGATTAGTGAATTTTTGTTACCACCATCAAATATTTTACCTAGCTCATACCAGAATTTATGTGCCATTATGAAGATATTGGAATGGAGTATCAAGCAATAGATGCATGTCCCAATGATCATATTATATATCATAAACAACATGGTTGCAATAGAATGCATGGAATGTCATATCAGTAGATATCGAGCGGATCAACTAACAAAAGGTGCCTGTAAGGTTCTTACGTTATATTCCCATTATTCCATGTATGCAATGATTATTTAGGTGTGAAAGCTTAAGCAAAAATGATGGATTACCATGCACGGAACAGAAGTGGAGATGACACATTTTCAAATGTCTCTGAGATGGTTCTACATTTAGGGACATAGGAGGAAAAATGGCCACACTTTAAAGAAGAACCTCATAATTTTAGGCTTTCATTGGGAGCGGACGGTGTCAATCCATTTGGAGAGCTGAGATCTATTTACTCAGTGTGGCTTGTTTTTGTTATCAACAATAACATTCCTCCATGGATTTCAATAAAGAGGGAGCACATAATGTTGTCAATGATTGTTCCAAGTATTTGTTTACATCAATTTTCTTTAACGTAGTAGCATCTCATTTGTCTTATTTTTTGCATAATGACTTATATTTTTTTCATTCAATAGTCATGTACATTAATTTATATATATCGCAGTAAAATGGTTATAATAATTATGTAATGTTTATGTTCATTCAACTAGGTAAGTGCCAAGTTAAAGATATGAATGTATATATTGGACCTCTTTTTGATGAGTTACTAAAGTTATGGAATGGTGTCACTATGTATGACGTCTCCAGACCAATAGGACAAAGACAATTTCAATTCCATGCAATGCTTGTATGGACAATTTATGATGCCCCAGGGCTAACACATTTTTGTGGTATGTTATAACGTTCAACTACACTTTAACAATATTTAATTTGATCAAGTAGATATCATGAATGTTTTTAAAATAATCTATTCATTATATATAATTATAAAAATTGACATATTTAATCCAATTATATATCATCTTGCAGGTCTTCAAACAAAGGGAAAATTTGCATGTCCAATTTGTGGTCCAAAGATGAAATCTAGTCGTTCAACAAGTTTAGGAAAGCAGGTGTTTGATGAGTATAGGCACTTCCTCCATAGAAATCATAAGTATCGAACTACTGAAAAAAATCTTTTCAATGGGAAAGAGGAGACTACATCAAAACCACGAAGAATGTCACCTCACCTATGGAAGTTGGAATATAATAGAATTAATCGTCAAGATTATACATTGGATCAAATTGTTTATCTATCATATATGATATGTTTTGAATTTATATTTTTATATTGTGTTGTGTTTACTCATTGTAATTGACAATATCGATTGTCATTGTTAATTTGTTTAACTTATATGCTTCATGAAGGTCGTCAAGGCATTAATGGTCAGCTTCCATAGGGACTAAAAAGTTATCCCAGACAATTTATTAGGTTGCCCTACTATGAGCAGCTACAAATTGTGCATTTGTTTGATACAATGCATATTGGAAAGAATATAACAAAAATGTTATAGAAAATATTGGATGGAAGGCATGACAAAGAAAAAATTGTCAAAATTTGTAGTGACATTCAGGAAGCTAATCATGCAATGAAAAATGTCATTCAATTAAATAGTGATAGAGACCAAATTAATATAAGTGCCCTTCCTTGGTTATTAACAGAGCAACAAAGCAATGCTATAAAAGAAGTCATACAAAATTTGATTTCCCACAGGATTTGCTGCGAACATAAACAATATAATAACAAAGAAAGGTGAATTTGGGTTAGGGATGAAAACACATGATTGGCATACCTTCATTAAAGTAATTATTCTGGAATATTATATATATTTGTATAATGCATGTACTTTTCAGCGTATTGTGTTTACTACTTTTGGAAAAATAATGAAAAGATCATTTTATAATTGTTGCAGTACGTTCTACCTCTATCTCTCCCAGACAACTTTGACAACAATGTCAAGCAAGTTATATATGATCTTGGAAAATACATATAGGTAAGTATCATCTAAATAAATCCATAAAGAAGATAAAATTATTGGAGAAAAATTCCTCGTCTATTATTGAAATGCAAAATTATACACCTTCAACATTTTTCAATGCAAGAACACTACCTCATACACCAAGTTGAAAAGGAGATTGAATTGTGTGGACACAAGGTCAATGTGGATGGTTGAGAGGCATTTGAAATTTTTGAAGGCTTTGGTTAGACAAAGAGCACATCCTAAGGGTTCTATGGTGGAGGGATATATGGTATACCAGAGCATGGTGTATATTAGTGAATATCTTCCTAAGTTTGTAGCAAAGATCCATTTAGATGGCATTTGGGATCCCCAATCCATTAACAAAATTTGAGAGGGAACATTTGGAGAAAGGGGTAGATTGAGAGAGTGAGGAGGTAATTATATAAGATGGTCATGGAGGTGGAGTGGAATGCATTTTTTATGTATATTCTACTTATTTAATTTTTAATCTTCAATATACATCAATTATAAATTAAGGTCGTATACTGTGGTATTTAACTAATTATACGTCGTTTGTGAATTTAATTTTTTTTGATACAATTGGTCAAGAGTAGGATGCACTACATTTGTACATCACCAACAATCTTGATTGGATGATGGTATGGATTGAGGAACAATATCAACAATTTAGTCCGATATTAACATAGGAAGGTGTACGGCCATTTGACGGTTAAAGCTCATCGTAATGATTCAATGCGCACAGGGAAATTGATTTAGCATATGGTTTAAGAGATAAATAGGTACGTATAAATATATTAATCACCCATATTATTTAATTATTTTCAAGTATATTGATGTATATATATCTTGAGATTGTTTTATTTGCATACATTCAGCCAAGAATAAATATGTTTATCAACTGACGATATTACAATAATTTTTACATGTTTGACATATTGCAGGTGAAACACCACAAGGCTATGTGGTGAAATGGTTGTAAATTTTGAATCAAAATGTTGGATGACATGAAGAAAACTTGTGATTCTGGTATAACTGTAGTCTTTCAGGTGACTAATGTTTCATCTAGAAGCAACATACATCCAGAAGTATCAGAAAATCAATACTATGGGATTTTGGATGATCTACTTGAGTGTGACTTTAAGTCCTTCAGATTAATTTTGTTTGTCATCCTATGGTATAGGCTATGATTGAATGAAAATGATCCTAAGAGAACTGTTATTGAACATGATAATGGATTTACCATGGTTAATACAAGGTTGATCGAGCGAGCTAGAAATGAGCCCTATGTTCTTCCAAGCCAATGTAAGTAGGTATTTTACTCAGAGGTTCCAAGTAAACTGGGTTGGTCATTTGTTGTTAGACATGATCCAAGAGGAAGGATGGTAAAGTATAATGTGGTGGAAGAAAAAGATACCAAAGAACTAGAAGATGATGTAGATGATGATCAGGATCAACGGTTAGTTGATGATGTCCCTGATGAAGATGTCAAAGAGGAGGAACTAGATGACGATGATGTAGGAGTTAATGTTCATGAAGATGACATCTATGTGGATGATGACATTATCGAAACTAATATCGATGATGACGATGATGATATGACCAATCCTTACAATGTTGAATCTGGATTGGATGATATAGACAAAGAGTTGGATGAAGAAGAAGATCAATGACATTGAAATGTAGAAGTTATGCGATTATATTATCTCTTTGATATTAATTTTTTCTTGATAGAATTATATTTGACTTATGTGGTTACATAATTAATTCATGATGTTTTTAATTTTTATGCCATTACATAATTAATTTAATGATGTACTTTTTAATGTTTGAAAGGTCAAAAAATTAAAACATTTCAATAGTGATGTTAACAACCTTGAAATTAGTGTGTTTTATGTTTCATGTGATCATAAAAGATTTAAAAAGTCAGTTGTAGAGGTGGTTGTTCAGTGGCTAACGTGTATGTTGGTTCTTTTTACAATGTAACTAGGTTTGTCTTCTAGTATACCTATGGAATTTCCAATTCCAATCAAAGGCAGCTTGAAGGACCTAGACCAACTGATGAGGACTTTAAAAGCCTCATACACTTCGAGCTCTGCAAGACCCGGGATGTTGATCCCTTAATGTGTTTACAACCTCTGCACCATTATTATCTAAGTTACCAGTTCAGTTTTGGGTTCGAGTTCGAGTTCGAGAACTCGGTTCGCTGGTTCGGTAAAATGTTTTTTCGGGGTTGGGTTCATTTTGGGTTTGGTAATACAAAAAAATATAAAAATTAGAAATATATACATATTTGTAGCAGTAATTAAGTTTAGAATACACCACCATACTAATAGTCAAATAACATAGCAAAAATACACCACCAGTTTATACTCAAATGTCATGATATAGATTCATTTGGCATATTTTATTGCTTCCTCTTCAAACATAGGATTTGAGAAGTATGTATCCAAATTTTGGATCTAAGAACGTGTTTTGCATTTGTTTGAGCTGTCAAAAGTAGGTATGCACAATTTTCCTAACCTTCATTGTAAGTCTTAGTTGTGGGTTCCTCTCTCTTTCTTGGGTCTGTTTCTTAGCTTCAATTGGAAAAAATTGGTAAGAGACATTATTTCATGAGATTATTCCTAACAGATCTATACTCATTTAGGTAGTCCAAATAGCTCTATCCTACATTCTTCTATCCCTCTGACCATCTAATTTTTTTGCTCTATCCAAAATTTAGGCATCAGGGGTCTAGTTACTGATCCTATTATTGTTCTGGTATTATTATTATTATTGTTGTTTGTAGAGTTAATTGCCTCACTGTTCATATTTTCAACATTTGTGTCAATAACTTGGTCAACTGTTGTTGTCCCTGTATAAGTGCATTTAGTTGCTACTCTATATTAATGTCCTCGTGTGAATTTCTTTTATCTTTGTTTGCCATGATTTCTTCTACTTCCAAATCTGCAAATGAAAATCTTTCTGTATTTTCCAAACATTGAAATTGTGGCATTTTGAGTTTTATCTGATAGCACTTGTTTATTTTATCACTTGGATGCATATGGAGTGTATTTCTACATCAATCTATTAGTGACCCAACACGCTAGTAGGAAAACTAGCTTAGATACCAGTAAAATATCCCTAACTGATTTTTTTGTATTTTTGACAAATGTTTGACAAAATACTTATGAACTAAATAAATGCAAGAAATTGATTTACTTTGGTCTAACCACAATTCACGCAGCTATAAAAATGAAATATTAATGGTATTCAATTGAAATTTATCTCAACACAGCTACACATGAAGATAATACATATCTATTTCATGTGTTAGAGGAAAATATTAGGGTTAGAGGGAATAAAATAGTCTTTAAATGTCAACAAAAGGTCAAAAAATTAATTAAAAATTGCAAAAACACATTGAAAAAGTCTTCCTAGGCACAAATTCTACGTGGGTTCGGACCGGGTTCAAAAAAAATGAACCCTGGCTGAACCCACAATCAGGGTTTCGAACCCTAGTTGAACCCACAATTGATTTTTTGAACCCACAGTGAATTTGATCGAACTAGACCCGAACTGAACCCGTATCATACCCAAGCTTCCCAGGGACGAACCCGGTAACTTAGATTATTATAAACAACATTAAAAATAGTAGATGATCTCACTTAATAGCTCAACACGATAAGATAATATCAACTAGAATTGGCTATTCATAGACAATATCAACTATCTAGAGTGTGAGATAACTAAACACAATCCATTGTATAAGATAGTCAATGATTTGCAATTTTTAGCAAGCTCTAGACAAAGACAAACAAATACTAAACTACATGAATAATTACAACTTATATCAATGCCATATATCCATTGCAGGAGTCAAATTCATAAGCATCTAGAGGTCTATAACAAATTTAATACATCACATATAAGATCCCTGACAATATTGCATTACAATTTCATCAGTATGCATTCTAACCCAGGACTACTTATCAAATCCTTATACAACACATATCCACCTATAATCCCATTCAATCATTTTGATTAACTCCTTGAATTAAAGCTAAAATAGAATCATGCACACCATAATAGTGAGATGGATAAAACAACCCTTAGTTATTTCATTGAAAGTTTAGATATGCATGTACAATGGAGAGACATGAGCTTGAATTTTCATTTCAACCCAAATGCTAGTACTGTTATACAACATTAAATCTCTATGAACTCAAAACCTGTTACATAATGACTCAAAACCTAAATTGCATTTCTCTAAAACCATCGGACTTTACAATTCGCTCTGCAACTTCACCTAGACTCGACAAAAATTATCTAACTTGCTAACCTATACTTCTAGCCTTGAAATCCTTCTTATAGAAAATGAAGGAGCCAACAAGCACCGGGCTAGAAAGTACACCTGTTAGCAATCAATTGGAGCATCTGGTGATATTCCAAAATTTGTTACAAGAGCCACCACCTTGAAAAATATTCTTGTTCAAAAATTGTTACAACAGCAATCATCCTGGAGCATATTCTTGTTCATCATGTTGGCGGAGGAAGGTTGATGCAATAACAAAAAACCACGGTAAACCCACACCAAGAAAGTCATCCATACAAAACTGGAAACGCTATAACTGCAGCATCTAATTTGCCACCTGTCGGTAGCCCACTCTTTTTACTCATCATCATTCAAATACTTAGCCAACCACCTTTGGTATTCTTCGTTAGTTGGCCAGTTCAAATTTATCACCTTTTTTACCTTTGTACTATAAGGCAAATACTTTACCACTACCTGATTAGCATCTCTTTCAAAAGATTCCAAAAATGAGCTAGTACCAATAATCTTATCCATACAATTTACCAACAAATCATAATCTAAGTCATGACAAATTATTTTAATTTGATTATTGATGGCTTTACTTGCTTGATCCTACCATTGTTAGTAGTTATATCAGGTAATAGTGTGTTACCCCAATCATTCAAGTTCTTTACCCATTCCCTAATCTTCCTACTTAGATCATCTGGTAAGGTCTGAAAACATTGCAATTATTTAACCAATATATAAGTAGGCTTCAATGATTGGGGCCTTTTATTTACATCAAACCTTGAGGTTTTATTCATAACATCTAGATTATTTTCCCTAGGGATCCAATTTTGAATTATTGGAATCACTATCCCCTGATCCCTATCAATATTATTTATTGCTTCAAATAGCAAAGAATACAAATAATGTATAGAGGCAATTTATTATCCACCTTTTCATTTAAATGCTCCAAAACAAGAGTAACAATTTCTTTTTCTTTTGAAAGAAAACCCTCCTCTTTTACCCTTAGTGATGTCTGTAATTGATCAATTTTTTGCATGAGCTGCCTCTTTGTTGGATCAAAAAAGCACTCTTTTTCTTCATCAACTTGTTCTAGAGGAGGGGTAAGAGCGGGATTTTGAATGGGAGACCCTGCTGTAGAAACATTTGGAGAATTAGGAGGAATTGACCCTACTTTGGGAGGTGATGTGCTGGTTCCTGGAGCATTGGATGTTTCCCCAGTATGTCTATACTTGAACCTTTCTACTTCAGTTTGTATCTCAACATTCCTCTATTGCATTTTACTATATTTTTCAATTAAAATGTTATACTTCTCCATTAGGATCTTTCTTTCAGCCTCCTCCCTTTCAACAATCTTTTGGGCCAACTTGGCCACATTCACAGTTAAACTAGTGGCTTCAGTTGTTGCAGTTTCTGAAGCCCTCTTTATTATTAATCCTTCTTTGAAATTTAGATTAATATTAGCAATGTATGGCTTTCTTCCTTGTGGAGCCAATGCCCAAATTGCCAAGGTCTCATATTCTTCACTGAAGGCAGAGTTTTGTAATGCTTCCTTAACTTCTTCAGAATCCTGAAAAGGATTTTTGGACTTTATAATGGCATTGAAAGCCACTGCATTTGTGATGTTCCATTTAGGCAAAATCAAAACACCAGCTTGATTCACTAGTCATCTTAATTCTTCAGGAGTGATTTTTTGAACTCTTCCATTAGTTCAGCTTTCACTTCTTCATCATTCTCCTGATCTGACCTGTCAGGCCTTAGTTCTCTTCTCTCCTTGCATTTATTTTTATATTCCTCAAATTTCATCCTCCATGCCAATTGTAAGAATATAGGAGTCTTTACAAATGCATTGTCATCTAAGAACTTCTTGCAAGCCTCCATTCTTGGATCCTGCACACTCTTACCCTTCATATCTAAATCAGATGGAACCAATTCAGCTAACCTAGGAGGGGACGACATACCAACCTACATTTCTTGATCAGTAACAATAATTTCATCTGTGAGATCCTCAAGTAGGTGATCAGTTCTTTGCCTCTTAGGGCTTGGCTCAGGTGGTGGTGATGGGG
>VDFB02351933.1:0-36936 GCA_007258455.2 Sequoia sempervirens
CCGGAATATGGCAGAAAATGATGGACTCCAAAGTACCACTCAGAGAGACAATCTATTTAACAACCATAGCCAACTGCCAATTCACATCCTCTAAATTTTGGTTATTCAACATATCAATAACCACCTAGGAATTAGCCTCACAAACAATCCGCCGCCATCCAAGAGCCACTGCACGCTCCAGTGCCAAGAGAATAGCACTTGCCTCCATAAGATTATTAGTTTGCAAACCACTATACATGGAAAAGAAGAAAACCACCACCCCAAGGCTATCTCTACCAATACCACCAACACCACCATGCCCAGGATTACCCCTAGACGACCAGTATTAATTTTTAGCTCCCCAAGAGCAGGTGGGCACCAAAAGCCCTCGCGAGTGACCCTTTCACACCCACGTCTACGGTGCTCTTTGCACAAAAGACCCCTGACGCTAGTGTCAAGGCCAAGGGAATTTACAATGCCCAAGTCTCCAGGATCAAACGGCACCGACAAATCACACTTCATAGTCAAAGTCTCCTGCAGAGCACCAAGAATTCGTCGCCAGAGTTGCCCCATAAGTAATTTTTTACCAAGAAAAATTCTTCTATTACGCTCCAACCAGATTTTCCAAACAATCAAGCTAGGACCAATGCTCCAAGCAACTTTAAGAAAAGAGGTTTGGTAGGAGACAAACCTTGTCTTTTCCAAAAGTCCTCCAAAGAAGAGACGTGGCAACACGGTAAGCTCCAAAGATTCCACCAATGATGCTAGATAGTCCTAGCTAAAGAACACTGGAAAAAGAGATGTGATATGCATTCCTCATGTTGACCGCACAAAATGCACATGGAGGGGCCTTGAAACCCCCTTTTGCACAGGTTGTCCCAAGTAAGACATTTACCATGAACCACGAGGCAAGAGAAAAAATTACTCTTAGGCCAAGAAAATTTATTCCAAGCCTGCTTCCACCAAGAAACCTAGGAGCTTCCGAAACTCTATTTATCCAACACCTGATAGCCAGAGGCAACTGAAAATTTTCCTTTCAAGTCAGGACCCCAAGCAAGAACATCAACACCATGAAAAGAATTACAGGAACGACCCGATAAGATCTTAGCAAGCTCTTGACGATCCTCCACCGTACCACCAAGCGACCAAACCAAGGGGTCCTTCCACCTGGCCATAGAAATCTGACCCAAAGAATGTTGAAATTTGAAATCCACCACATGACTCCAACCTGCCTCCACGAAAGATTGGCACATAGCGTGGAGGTGGGGATGAGAGGACACAATGGGTGGGTGTCCATCCCAAGATTCATGCGAAAAGAGAGCCTCGTGACCCCCATTACAAATCCAAAAAAGACCTTGTTTAACCAGCTTGGCACCACGTTTAAGGGTTCCCCAGATCACTGAGCCTTTCCCCTCCATATTGAATCTTGCAACCTCACTACAGTCCACCGCCCCCAAATATTTGGAGGTCAGAATTTTAGCCTAGCACATGTGTTGTTGAGAGCACCAGCGCCAATACAACTTAGCAGCCAAGGCCTGCCCATTCAAATCAGTCTGCCGAAGACCAAGACCCCCCTCCTATTTTTGCCTACAAACAACATCCCACTTCACCAAACTCCATTTTCTATGAAGAAGATTAGCAGCCCACAGAAACTGACGAGACAATTTCTCAAAGTCTTTAATAAAACTTGAAGGGGCAGAGAGAACAAAGCACTTATAAACAGGAAGAGCCTGGACCACAGACTTTAGAAGAGTCACTCTACCAGCAGAAGAAAGCCACCTGCCAGTCCAATGACTGACTAATCTTCTGAACTTATCAAGAGTCTCCAGCCAAAACTTTTTGGGGAGAGAACGAACCACAAGAGGGATTCCAAGGTAGGAAAAAGGTAGCGAGCCAATCTAGAACTGAAGGATACCAACAATTCTCCTTTAAATACCCTTAGGAGTGTGGAAGAAGTAAATGAAGGACTTGCCCTCATTTATGCGTTTCCTAGAAGCCGCCAAGTAATAATCCAACACATGGCACCAATTGAGAGCCTCCTCAACCTTAGCCCTACCCATCAAGGCAGTATCATCAACAAACTGCAAATGAGACTGAGGGGGAATATCTTCTCCCCAACTCCATCCCTAGAGCAAGCCACTAGCAACCTGAGCACGGATGAGTCTGCCAAGGCCCTCCGCAAGAAGGATGAATAAGTAAGGGGACAGGGGATCTCCCTGCCTGAGGCCTCTAGAAGCACCAAACAAGCAAGTGGGTTCACCATTGACCAGCACCGAAAAGGAAGAGGAAGTGACACAGCTTCTAACCCAATCAATCCAGCCTTCTGCAAAGCCGAAAGCTCTAAGAACCTTAAACAGAAAGCTCCATTTAACATGATCATAAGCTTTGGCCATGTCCAGCTTGATAAACATAGATTTCTCCTTTGAGGATTCCATAGAGTCTATGGCCTCAGTAGCAATAACCACCCCATCCATGATCTGTCTTCCAGCAACAAAACCCCCCTGTTCCTCAGAGATTAAATCCTCAAGCCAAGGTTTCATCCTTTCCGCAATCAACTTAGTAATAATTTTATACATCACATTACATAGTGCAATAGGCCTAAACTGATCCAAAGAGTTAGCTCTCTCCACCTTAGGAATAAGAGCTAAAAAAGTAACATTCAAGGATTTTAGCATTTGCTTATGCATAAAGGATTCTTGAACAACCTCCAAAAGATCCAATTTAATCACTTCCCAGAATTCCTGAAAAAATTCAACTGGGAACCCATCAGGTCGAGGTGCTTTACCTTTCTTCATCTGAAACACAACATTCTCAAGCTCGGACAAGGTAATGGGAGCAAGCAAAGAATCATTCATTTCATTAGTCACCAGCTTCGAGATACAATCTAAAATCCTTGCTTCATCCTCCTCTGTAGGAGGAGAGTCCTCAGTGAAGAGAGTAGAGAAATACCTAATGCATTCAGCAAAAATAGAAGCAGAAGAGGACAAAGTTTCCCCATCAGGTAGCAAAATAGAAGAAAGAGCATTACCTTGTCTCCGATCCTTGACAGAGTTATGGAAAAAGGAGGTGTTCTGATCACCAGTCTGAAGCCATTCAATACGAGACTTTTGTTTCCAAAAGATCTCTTCTCTTAACTCCCATTCCTCGAGCTTTTTTAAAGCAACAGCCTCTAACAAACTCAGCTCCTCTGAGAGGTCGTGATCGCAGATCTGCCTGGTGATTAGATCCAGATTATCTTGAGCCATCTGTTTTTCCTGGAATAAATTACCAAAATGTTGCCTATTCCATCTTTTCAAACTGTATTTAACATACTGAAGCCTCTTTGAGAGAGAGTACATAGCAGTGCCATAAGCTGGCTTCCCCCGATCCCACCAACCAGGGAGAAAATCATGAAGAGATTCATCCCTAAGCCACATGAGTTGGAACTTAAAGGACAGTCGAGCACTACGTTGAGGCACATCAGCCACCAACTTAATAGGCCAATGGTCAGAACCATGACTATCCAGAATTTCAGAGCTTGTCAACCACCTATCCCCCAACCAAAAGCTAGACACCATAAATCTATCAAGTCTTTCAGAAATAGAAGCATCACTAGTTCTCCTGTTATTCCAAGTAAAAAGACCAGTGGCCGGCTTAATATCAACAAGATTCAAAGTAGAGACATTATCCTGGAGCAGCAATGCGGAAGCCTCCAACCTTGCAATACCACCCTTCTTCTCAACAAGCTCCATGATAGCATTAAAATCACCTCCAATAATCCAAGGATGGTAAGGAAAAAGGCTGCGAACTAAACGAATGTTGGACCACAAGAGTTGTTTCCCCTGCAACTCCACAAGCGCATACACATTGGAGAAGAGAGCAATTTCCCCAGACATAAAACAAGAGGCCACCATGGAAAGGGAAGACTAGAAAGACACCCACCAAAGGGGGCAGATCTTTCGCGGGTTATATAGACACGCTACCCCGCCGGAAGACCCTTGAGCACCAATGCATTAACAATCACCATTCCTCCATAACTTTGGAACTAAATCCATCATACCCTCCACAGAGAGCTTAGTCTCCTGTAGAAAAAGAACATCAGGCGCATGACTCTGAATCAAATCCCAAACAGCTTTTTGTCTAGGGCCACTGTTCAAGCCCCTTACATTCCAAGAGAGAACTATCATTTCAAGGGACCTGAAAAAATGTGAATCCAGAGTCTTGACTGACCCCGACTCCACCAAAGTCTCCCCTATCATCCTAATCTTCTCCTCGTCCTTCTTCCTTCCCAGCTTAGTGTTTTTCTCCGGCCCCCCCTTCTTGAGGGTTTTTTGCAAAACACCCAACTGAGAGGACGGCTTGACAATCTTCTTACCCACCTCTGAACCAACTTTCTGCAAGAGGGGATCCTTGTCCCCACTATCTTTCGCTACCTCAGCACTACCACCCAACCCATCCTGCACCTCCAACTATCGATCTGCCCCTAAAGCCAAGGTCCCCTCAGCAAGCGGAGACAAAGGAACCTTAGAATTGAGTAATGGCTGACTAGGAACAATCCTGACCTCATCAAAGCATGGAACTCCCACCACCCCCACCTGTTGGGGGGCAAGCGAAGCCACAACCAAAGAGTCATGTAGATCCATATCCAAAGTCCCATGATCTAGATCCAAAAAACCTGGATTCACCTCCTGCTGACTAAGATCCTCCAGCACCTCAAACCTGTTGAAAGTGTCCACCTCCTACCTGTCCTTCAAAGTCCTTTTATGGCCTTTATTTTTGTTTCTGCCTCGAACTGGAATAAAACCAACTTCCCTACCATCAAAACCCTGAGAGGGATCCTTTCCCTTGTCCACCCTGGGCGGATTCGCCAAAGGCTGAGAAGATTGAGCCTCCAAAGGCTTGGCCTTTGGACATCTGCGCAGGAGGTGACCATACTCATGACAGAAATGACAACGAAAAGGAAGCGTTTCATAATCAAGTTGTTGCACCCATGAGTAATCTCCTGCACTCACCTTTAACGAATCTGGCAATGGTTTACTTAAATCAATTTCCACACAAAACCAAGCAAAAGTCATTACCTTTTTGAATTGCGTTTGTTGTGACGAACCCACAGGTTTCCCCAGTTTTGAGGCTAATAGATACAACACATCCTCCTGCCAGCATTCCACCGGAGCCTCGGGAGATGAACCCAAATCGGAACCCGATTCGGAAGTTCCTCCACCGGGTTGAAGCCTGCGTGCCACAGCTTAATGAACAAGCCCACCTGGTTGTAAAAGTATGGTCCACCTTCAAAAACCCTATTCCGATCCGCCAGACAATCAAATGAAACCATGAAATAGTTATTTTCCAGGAAGCGGATCTCCATCTCTCCTTCAGGCATCCACGTCCTATGAGCCCACATCTCCAAGAAATGCAAATAAATTTTCAAACCTAAGAATTTGCAGTAAAGAGAATGCCTAGAATAATAATCAATGTCTTCAGCCATCATCTCCATTGGAATGACTACACTCGGCCTCTCTTTACATCGTTCGAGGCACCCATTAATCTTTGGGATTCTAGGCCCTCCTGTCAGACCTGTCATAGCTTTTTCAGGTTCCATCGAAAAAAGAGTATTCTCAAAAACCTTCGAGTTCTGAAGAGTTGGTTTGGAGCCAAACGCCGATCGAAAATCCATTTTGGGGTCAACCCCAGAAAATTCTTCGTGCAACATAGAGGACAAAAATACCCTACTCTAACATGCAAACTCACAAAAACCCCAAGAACACGAAGGACATCAACGGGAAGACACCCCTCACAAAACCACCCCACCACAGAGGAAGGGACACACCAAATTTCTGCCGAAGCACCAAACCAGAACACACACCCCGCTTCACACCCCACACCAAAAACCCCACCCACGGCCAGGTAGAGCGAACCAAACAATGCTCACCCCCTTACCAAAACCCTTCACACCGTATCCACATTTAAACCCAGGCCGCATCCACCACACAAGCGAAGGAATGGAGCAACGGCCGCGCGCAGACAGGAAACCCTGCAACCGAACGCCACCAAAAAACACAAACAAAAATGAACAAGAAGCACACCCAACCCCAAGTATCAATAAATTCCCCTAGCCATGAACATACATGAAAAGCAAGAGACGGGGGCTAGAAGGCCGCGAAGGCTCAACACGGAAGACTGTGAGTCAGCCGACGCCATCCATAATTATTATTATTATTATTTTTAAAAATAGGTGTGGTTAACATTTTATATCTTTTTTTTAATTGAAAGGGGTAAAAATTTATTTCATGAAAGAATCAACATTACATCCAAAGATAAAGAACCTGAACAACAAGGCCCACCAGGCCCACTCAACTCCCTAACATCCAAGAAACAAAAACCAAACTAATTAGCCCCCATCAATCACCCTGCCAGATCCAAGAATATCCTCTTGAATCAACATCTTCAACCTTTGAGAATATTCCAAGGGAAGATGCTCCCAACCATCCACATTCCAATTAACCCTCTTCTCAAAGGCCCAATTTTCCAAGAAATCTATAACATTGTTCCACTCTTGAGGGATATGGGATAAAGAAATGAAGTCTAAAGAGTTACTAATCTAGTGAATCTGTTGAACCATCAAGATCAATTTCCAATTTTTCCCTTCCAAGTTATGATTATTAAACATAGAAACCAAAGCCTGAGAATATGACTCACAAATGAACTTACGCCATCCTAGAGCACATCCCTTCTCCAAGGAAAATAGGATAGCAAGAGCCTCCATGAGATTATTAGAATGGTATCCCTAAAAAATGGAGAAGAAAAATATATCATTTCCAAAACTATCCCTACCAATACAACCAACTCCAACAAAACTAGACGATCGCGCTTTGGAGAAAGGTGCTTCGTGTCATAATGGAATATATTACCTTGGATGGGAGATTCACCATAGTTTATGGGCATCATTTTGCTATCCTTAAGCACTTCCGCCATAAGGTATGGATTTCTTTGCCCCATTATCTGTTCTATTTGTTGAGCAATAGCCTTAAGGACCATAAGAAAAATCCTAGGAGATACCCTATTCTTCATCCTGGTCTTATAAGGTTAATATATGAACACTATCAAACCCTATCCACTTTATCCAAACTGGTTGCCTCCATGGTGTTTGAGGACTATGAAACAAACAATGGTGGTTCGGAGAAGCAACCTAACCAGGAGATAATTGTTGAAGCCCACCCGTCTCCTGTTCTGTTTGGTAAGAAAACCCAACTTAGTAAACCCCAACTTGCTAAAGCTAACCCTGAAATCTACCCCGACTGCCCGGTTCCCTTAAAGATTCCCACTCTCAAGGGTTCCCCTGCCAATAAGTTGGTTTCCTACTCTGCAGACTCTCTAGAGGACAAAACTGTGAACCCTAAAGCTAGCAGAAACTCTGTGTCTATCCCTCCCACCTCTTTCAGAGATGATGGTACCAAATTTCCTAGCTCCCCTAATCTAGATGATTTTAACCTCATTTTAGACTGGGATCAGTTTGGAGATATCCTACCCTCTGCTAGAAGTGGCGTTGGTGACATTTTTTAGGGTTATGAAATGGGCCTATCAAGAAATTAATGATCTTAATATCAGAAATAGGGTTCTAAATAGCAAGTTGGAGGAACTGGAATTGAAGCTGTCCGCTCTTAGCAATGAAAAAGGAAAACAAAAAAAAACAATACTAGAACGGGAGAAGATGACATTTAGGACAAGTACAAGACTCTAGAAGCTGAAATTGTTAAAATAAAAAATAACATGAAAACTGTTGTGGAACAAAACCATAAAATGGCTAGGCACAATGCCATTATCATCAATGCAATGTCTAAAAAGTTGGAAAAGTAACAGGGCTCGCTGGTTGTTGATCTGGAAGAGGACAAGGATAAAAGCAAGAATGAGGACCAAGGTATATCGAAAAGGACCCGTGCCAACCTTAAGAGGAAAGTGCCTCCTACTACCCAGATGGTCCAGATCTTAAAGAGGGGGGTTTAGGAAATGAACGACATGGAGGCTGAGACTATGGAAACATTAAAGTCCCAAGTTTAGGCGCTGCTGGCATTTTGTCTAGTCTTTTTGGGTATTTTTTGTGGCCCTTGCTGGCTTTTTTGATGGCTGTGGCTTTGTCATTTTGTTGTTTTCTTTACAACCTCTCTATTAATGGGGTCTTTGATGATCTTATCTTTTTTTTGTAAACTTTGTGGTTTCGAGTCCCTGTAAAACCCATTTTTTCCTCTTTCAAAATCTCCAACAAAACCAAGATTACCTCTAGAGGAACCATCAGCGTTTAGCTTCAAGACACCAACAGGGACATCGATCATCTGCCATCATGCCGAATCTTCCTACTAGGAGGTCTCCTTCCTCGAGCTACCTCTTACTAAACCCAACCTCTTCATCACCACCAGATCATCAACCCCAAGAGGTAAATCAACCTAATACTTTTCTTGGATAGTTTCCTAAACCATACAGAGATCCTCTACCATACATGGAGAGCAGCTAATCCCTCCCCCTTGAAAATTCAATGGTTTCTTTCCAGCCAGATTTTCCAAATAATGTAGGATGGCCCTATACCCCAAGCCACTTGGAGACAAAAAGCATTCGTAGGGGGGCCTATCCAAAGTCCTCCAAAACTCAACTAGAGATGTGGCATGGACACACGCCTGATTCCAAATTGCCCACCACTAATGCAAAATTATCTTAGAATATGTGCACTAAAATAAAAAATGTGAGGAAGATTCCTCATAGCATCCACATAGAGTGCACCTAAACGGCCCCTGAAACCCTCTCTTCTAAAGATTATCCCAAGTGAGACACCTATTGTGAGCAAATAACCAAAGGAAAAAGTTGCATTTAGGTCATGCATACTTATTCCACACCACTTCCACCAAGAAATCTCCTCCCCACCATATTTCTGACTATCAAGCTCCTAGTACCCCACAAACATTGAGTACTTCCCTCTAAGATCAAAACTCTAAGCCAAGGTATCATTCCTAGGCAAAGAACTACAAGCTCTATTAGCTAAAATATGAGATGACTCTTCTCGGTCCTACACAGATCCTCTAGGCGGCCAAGCATGCTATTCTTTCCACTTGCAAACTTCAACTGGCCCCAAACTCTTAACATCTTTGAAGTCTTCCACATGAGACCAATTAACCTCCAAAAAGGTGTAACAAAGATTCTGTAATTGCAGATGTGAGCTTATGATTGGTGGGTGACCATCCCAAGAGTTGAACCAGAAAAGAGCATCAGATCCTCTGTTGCAAATCCAAAATAGACCCTTCTTGATTAAGCTAGCTCCCCTTTTAAGAGTTTCCCACATCATAGACCATTTACTAGCCAAAGAGACCCTAGGCACATCTTTCCTATCAATTACCCTCAAATATTTTGATGAAAGGATGTGAGCCCAAGCTTGATCCTGATTAGTGCACCGACGTCAATAAATCTTGGTAGCCAAAGCTTAACCCATGAGGGCAACCTGCCGCAAACCAAATCCCCTAAATTATTTTGGTCTACAGATATTCTTCCACTGAACCAAACTCCACTTCAGGGAGGAAAGACTATTGGCCCATAGGAACTGTCTAGCTAAAGCATCCATCTACTTAACAAAACTAGTTGCTTCCAATTGCATTATACACTTGTAAAGGGGAAGTGCCCGAACGATAGATTTTAATAACAAGACTCTCCCAATATAGGGAAACCATCTGAAGGACCAATGGCTAACCCACTCACAACCATTGTCCAACACATTCCAAGTTACCCTTGGTAGAGGGCCAATAGAAAGGGGAATACCCAAGTACACAAAAGGGAGTGTGCCGATATAAAATCTCAATATTTGAGCAATTCTTACTTGAATAGTAGGAGGAGTATTGAAAAATAAATTAGAGGACTTAGCCTCATTGATCCTTTGGCCTGAAGAAAAAATATAGATGTCCAAAGCATGCCTGAAGTTAGTTGCTTCCTCAATTTTGGAAACCCCCAAAAGAGCGACATATCCACAAAATTTAAATGAGATTGAGGAAGCAAACCATCACCCTAGTGTCATCCATGAATCAAAACCTATCGACTATGGGATTTCAAAATTCTCCCCAATTCTTCAACAATAATAATAAAGAGATAAGGTGATAAGGAATTTCCTTGCTGAAGGCCTCTAGAAGCACCAAAGAGAGAAAAGGCACACCATTAATCAATACTGAGAAATACGTTGACATAATGTAATTCATCACCCAACTGATCCAACCCTCACCAAAACTAAAGGCAATGAGCACTTTCTAAAGGAAAGTCTATCTAATCTAATCATAAGCTTTGGCCATATCCAACTTGATGAACATAGCCTTTTCCTTGGAGAAGTTCATAGAGTGGATAGCTTCAGCTGCTATAACCACTCCGTCAAGAATATGCCTACCTATCACAAAACCTCCATGCTCTTATGAGATAATTTGTTGATCCATGACCTAATTCTTGTTGCAATAAGCTTAGATATGATCTTATAAAACACATTGCACAAGGAAATTTTCCTATACAAGTTAATTGAATTTCCCCCCTCTCTCTTAGGGATAAGTACAAGGTGGAATTCATTACCCTCAACATTTGCTTGCTGCTCTAAGATTCTTAGACCACATCCACTAGATAAAATTTAATAATCTCCCAAAACTCTTGGAAAAATTCTATTAGGAATCCATTAGGGCCAAGGGCCTTTCCTTTTTTCATCTTATATACCACCTCCTCTACTTCCTCTAGCAAGATGGGACTACAAAGTTCCACATTCACCTCATTGGGCACAACTAAAGGAATATACTCCAAAATAAGATTCTCGTCCAACCCAACATCAAGAGAGTCCTCCTTAAACAAAGAAGAATAAAATTAAATAACCTCCTTAGAAATGTTTGTAAATGAATTTTTTTTTTATCTTTGGGAGGAAATCAATGAAGAAACCAAGTTTCCATGCCTTTTGGCTTTGACATAGTTAAAGAAAAAGGTTGTATTTCTATCCCCCTCCTACAACTAGTCAATCCTAGATTTTTGTTTCCAAAAAGTATCTTCATGTAGTTCCCATTCACTTAGCTCCTTCATGGATTATGCTTCTTTTCCAAGGGAGTCCAAGGTAGGCCCTTGATCCCTATTCCGTCTAGTGATGGTATCCAAATGGTGTTGGGCAATTGATTTTTCCAAAAAGATATTCCCAAAAATCTATCTATTCCACTTCTTAAACTGATACTTCACATACTAGAGTCTCTTAACAAATGTGTACATAGTTATACCATGATTAGGCATACCTTTAACCCACCAATCCTTCATTAAATCCTACAGAGATGGCTCTCACATCCACATAAGTTGGAATTTGAAAGACGGGTTCATAGAAGCACCCCTCACTTGCACAAGTATTTTGATAGGCTAGTGATTTGAGCCTCTCGAATATAAAATCTCTGAGCTGATAATTGAATTATTACCAATTCAAAAGCTAGAGACCAAAAAAAATCCAATCTTTTAGAGATATAACCTTCACCACAGTCCTATTACTCCAAGTAAACATGTCGTTTCCCAGCTTTATATCAATCAAATTAAGCAATGCTATGTTATCTCTAAAGATCAATGAGGAAAGCTCCAACCTATCTATTCCCCCCTTATTTTCCCCCAAGTTGGTGATAGCATTAAAATACCCAACCAAAATATAAGGATACAACAAAGGTAAGGAGCACACATACCCAATGTGGGCCCAAATACAACACTTACCATGTTGATCAGTTGAAGCATAAACATTAGTGCACAAGACAATTTCACTAGTTTCAAAACTTGAGGCAACCATGGATAAGTAATTTATAATCGAAATCCACCAAAAAGGAGATATCTTGTGTGGGTCCGAAAGACAGACAATTCTAGTAGCAGTTCCCTAAGCACCAATGCATTGGTAGTGACCTCTATACCACACCCTATTAGCCACTTTGAGCATACCTTCCACATATAACTTTGATTCTTGAATAACAAAACATCAGGAGAATGAACCTTAATTAAATCATGAACAACCTTTTTTCTAGGGATGTTGTTCAACCCCCTTGCATTCTAGGAAAGAACAATCATTTATGGGAGCCACCAAAATGGGAGTCGATAGTCCTAAATGAGCCTAATTCCACCATATTCTCCCCCAGCTTGGAAGACTTCTTAGAGGCCCTCTTTTTAAAATTCTTTTGCTGCAACCCCAAAATAGGTACAACCTTGTTATCTTTCCTTGTATATTGACCCACCACCTTTGGCATTGGCTCATGCAAAGCTAAAACCAAACTATTACCCCTTCATTTCTCTCAGGAGGGGCCACTTCAGTAGAGATTTCTAGACCCTATTTTGTATCCATATGTGACTCGACCCTCTCAGCCATGAAGCCATTAATATTGTCATCCACTAAGGAAGTCACCAGAGCCACCCCCAAATTATCCAACCTTGAAAGCAACATATCTGGGTCTTCGTATAAAATATTGTCTTCTAAATCCTCAAAATGGTTATAAGAAACATCACCTTGTCTATCCTTGATTTAGTTCTCTTCTGGCCTCTCCCTTTGTTATTGTTCTTAACAAGGATGAAATTTTCCTTGTCAAAATCTCCCTCAACCAAAGGGTCTTTCCCTTTATCTTGTGAAGGAGGAGGATGAGAAGAAACCTTGGTTGAGGCACCACTAGTAGACCTCCCCAAAGAGATTAGTTTTGGGAATTTCCCATACTCATGATAGAATCAACAACAAAATGGAAGAGATTCATAGTCAATTAGTTGAATCCATGAGGTGGATTTGACATGAATTTCTAAAAAATCTAGCAATGGATGACTTAAATCAATTTTATTGCAAACTTGAGCACATGAGATTACCTTCTTATACAGTGTTTGCTAAGAAGGACCCACTGGTTTTCCTAGTAGTAGAGCAATCATGTGTAGAATTCCATTCCTCCAAAACTCCATCGACAACCACAAAAGTATCACCAAGACCGAGACCCTTGATGGAAGCTCCTTCATTAGATTAAAGCCCACATGCTAGGGTTTAATGAATAACCCTGCCTAATTCTAGAAATATGGACCCCTCTCAAAAATCTTAGCCCAATCTACCATGCATGAAAAGACCACCGAATGGTAGTTATTGGTAGCCTACATAACCTCCATATCTCCCCATGTAATGTGTCAACCATGTTGGATATTTCGATGTCAGGTTGTCATTGATATCAACACTAACCCCGCCCATTATGTATTTAAGAACACTTCTTGAGGGTCATTGAAAGTAGCCAATAAAATAAGTTGCGGTTGTCCCGATGATGTGGTGAGTTAGGTATGGTGGTAGCTTCGATTATATTAAAGCCCGATAAGGGAATTCTGAGATCAAAGGGTTTGTTGACAAGTATATCCTAGGCCCATATCCACATAGAGTTTGAGGAGGTTCACATGAGATTTGGTCAAGTTATATGGCAGTCTCACAAGTATTACGATAGTTGTTGACCCTTCGTTGGTTTTCCTAAAGATGATGTGATTATAGTAATTTTAGTTATTTGGTCCTTACGTGGTGATTCCACGATGCTTGTGGATGTTTCAAATTATTTTTATCTATGTTGTTGGTAGCATTGATTGTTGTGCTGCTGTTGGTGTTTTCATGATCATGGCCAATAGGGTGATTGTAGCGTGTTGTGGATCTTCGAGGCATAAATTTTGAAGGTGTTCTATATTTGAGGATGTTGTTTTGGGTCCTCACTATATTTTGGCTGACATTGTTTGGTTCACATTGATAAATTATTTATTGATTTGGGCCAACAGATTGTACACATTTTATATTTTGTTGGGACGACATGTAGTTGATGTTATCCTTGGTTGCAAATATATATGATCGATTTTTACTGCAGGTGAACGTTTTAGCTATTACTAAGCTGCGGGTGAAATGATGACATGGCAAGGGAAAGTAAAATTGAAGAAGGTTTATGTGCTTAATCGAAACTATAATGGGGCATTAGAATCTATATTTTTCAGTTCAAATCTTCTAGATGTAATGTCATGACTAGAGAACCAATGGAATCTTCTTTTGGAGTAGTAAGCCTTTTGTATTTGGCTTGATGAGCTCTAAAGCTGATGCCGAATCATGTGCTTCCCCATTTATAATACTTTACTTGAGGAGGATAATCTTGTGAGACTCACCTCACCATGGTTTTCCCCTAATAGGGTTTCCATAGCAAAAATCTTGGTGTTATGTGTTTTTGATGTAGTGATGGTTTATGCTTTCATGTTTATTTATCGAATCACCGAATAAATTTAATAATGCATTCCGGTGGCAATTGATTCACCCCCTCTGAGTTGTCTGCCACCATTATTTGCCAACAATTGGTATCTAAAGTAAGAGTTTCCGCCAGGAGAAACTACAGGCTGCTTGAGGTGATTTGGGATGGCGACATATAGAAAGGACTCGATAAAAAGATTTTATGGAAATAGTGGCTACTCTATGGAGGAGCTCAAATGATAATCTAATATACATTGGTGGAAACCCTTCTTTGGACAATTACAAAATTAGGTATATCATCCCATGGGAATGGTCCCTTCTCTTGCTTGGTGAGGATCTAAGGAAGGCGAGAGTACTGTCTCGAGGGCCCTAAGGAAGCATTCTTGGGGTTGTACATTGAGATGAAAAGAATATATATGTCATTTGAAGGCTGTATGAGATCTAGAAAAAGTTGGAAAAGAATTTGTATGAAGGTGATACCCATGTGAGAGATTCATAAGGCTACCAAATCCAGAAAGAATATGAAATGTTGAGAATGGGTGAAGATGAGAACATCAATTCTTTTATGCAAAGAGTGAATGAACTTGTTTGTAGTATTAGATGTGCTGGTGGAACATTGGAAGAATCATAGATTGTTGCTAAAGTGCTCAGATCCTTTCCTGCTGCATACAAACACAAAGCTATTGCTATTGAGGAGATCTAGATTGTGACAAATGTAACCAGAGACATGTTGATTGGTAAGCTTGCTGATTTTGAGTTAATTGAGTTTGGTGAATCTCTTCCTAAGATAGAATCTGCATTCAAAGCTACTATCTTCAAAAAAGATAAGCAGAGATATGATCTGGGAGAAAGTTCTTCTAGAAAAATGTCCAAGTATGAGCAGGAAATGCGAGAGATTGAAGAAGAAGAGAGAAAACTAGATGAGCTTGAAGCACTTATTTTCAAGAGGGTAGCTAGAGGAGAAGGTAAGTATAAAGGGAAATTGTCTCTTAAATGTTTTTCTTGCAATAAGATAGGTCATTTTTCCTCAAGGTGTTCAGAAAGAGTCTCTAAGCCAAGACCTAACAAGCCTAGATTCCAAAGAAAGTGTTATTATGCTGCTGATGAAGGTGTGACAGATGATGAATCTGATAAAAGGAATTTAAGTGAGGATGAATGGGTATTTATTGCTATCAAGGAAAATGATCCAGTACCTACTGAATCAACTAGTTGCATAAATGTGAAGAAAGCTCTAGCTTCCAAAGTTGAAGAAAAAAATGAA
Source organism: Sequoia sempervirens (assembly GCA_007258455.2). Classification (NCBI taxonomy): domain Eukaryota; kingdom Viridiplantae; phylum Streptophyta; class Pinopsida; order Cupressales; family Cupressaceae; genus Sequoia; species Sequoia sempervirens. Next base: position 15,462 of record VDFB02351933.1, read on the forward strand.
TGGGTGATTGACAGTGGATGCTCTCATCACATGACAGGTGATAAAAGTAAATTTGTGGGCTTGGAAAAGTATGATGGTGGTGTTGTAAGATTTGGTGATGACAAAGTTGGTGTAATCCATGGAAGAGGATCCATTTTTCTTGATGGTAAGCATAATACTGATGATGTTCTATATGGGAATGATTGAAGTAGAATCTCTTAAGTGTTCTACAGATGGTTGATAAGGGATACAATGTTCAATTCAAGAATGGAAAGAGTATAGGCATCAATGGGAGTTCCAAAATCAAATTGCAAACTGATTCAAAAACAAAAGGTAATATCTTCACCTAAGTGCTATTAGTAAAGTTATTAGATTGCTCAGTTGTTGAAGATTGGTTGGCATAGAGATTATGTCATGCAAACTTTGGCAGGTGTTATCAAACCAAGTTCCTACTCAGAGAGGCCAAGGGAGACGTCACCTCAGATTCTGATAAAAACCTACTAATCTGCACCATGTCTTGAAAACTTCAGAGTTAAAGGCTCAACCTAAAGGTTTCATTAGAGACAAAAGCGATGTGTTCAAATGAAGTGTTGGGCTTGTGCGCCACTACTTGTGTGGTGGTTCTAGAGTCAAAGTTTACAAGGGAGACAGGGTATTTCATGTTACTTATTGGTATTTAGATTGATGTGGGTTACTTTCTTAAGGGAAAAATATGAACCTCTAGAGAAATTCAATATTTTTAAGGTTATGGTTGAGATAGAGACAGGTTTGAAGATTAAATGTCTGAGATCATATAGGGGTGGTGAATTCACTTTCGATGAGTTTAATTGTTTTTGTGAAGAGCATCAGGATAAAAGAGACAATTATCTACCTAGCGGTATTCATGAAATGAGTTATTGAAGAAAAGGAAGAATAGAATGACTAAAAAAGAAGGCACACTAGGACTTATGACCACTAGAAGAATGTTCATATATCATTGGAGAAAATTTGTGAAATCTTGTCATTTACACCTCTTAACTAGGCTATATGAAAGTGATAATGAGTAGCTTCCCTACAAACTTCTGGTTTGAATTCATAAACTATTGTTGAATACTTCAAAATCTTTGGGAGTAAATGCTATATCAAAAGAGATGAAGATATAGGAAATTTTGATGCTAGAAGTGATGAAGGAATCTTTCTTGGTTACTCTACTAAAAGTAAAGCCTATCGGTGCTACAATAAGAGATTGAGGAAAGTAATTGAAAATGCTAATGTCAAGGTTGATGAAGACATAGTTAGAGAATCTAGAATCTACAATTATGATTCAAACAATCAAAATGATAGTTCAGATAAAGGAAAGAAAGTTCAAACTCTAAATCAAGCTCAGATCATTCCGATGAATCTGGAAAATCAAGAGGAAGAAACTAGTGGAAGTGCAGAAGTGAGATCACAAGAGCTTGAAGTTCAAGAATACCCTAAGACTCCAAGGTATGTAAGACTAAATCATTCAGAAGATCAGATTATAGGTGATAAGAACAAAGGTGTTCAAACTAGGAGAATAATTGTAGAAGAATACCGTTTGATCTCAAAGACTGAGCCTAATAGTGTCAATGAAGCATGCAAAGATGAACATTGGGTAGAAGCAATGAAAGAAGAACTACTTCAAATTGAGAAGAATGATACATGGATTCTTGTTCCTAGACCTAAGGACAAAAATATAATTGGAACTAAATGTGTCTTTCAGAACAAATTGAATGAGCAAGGTGAATTTGTTAGAAAAAAAGCAAGACTTGTGTGCAAAGGATATTCTTAGATGAAAGGAATTGACTTTGAAGAAACTCTTTCTCCTATTGCTAGGATTGAAGCTATGATACTATTTATTGCTTATGCTACTTACAAAAACTTCAAGGATTATTAGATTAATGTCAAGTCAACGTTTCTAAATGGTGAACTGGAAGAAGAAGTGTATATTGAGCAACTTGATGGATTTCAATTGTCTGATTAGGGAGATATGATTTGTCGGCTGAAGAAAGAATTGTATGGACTTAATGAGCTTGGATTTAATAAAGGTACTGCTGATAGTAATTTTTATTTCAAGATTGATCATGATAAAGATTTGATTATTGAAGTCTTTTTTGATGATATCATTTTTGGAGGAGATGATAGTTTGAGCATGAAGTTTGTTGATGAGATGTAGAGTGAGTTTGAGATGTCTATGATTGGAGAAATGAAATTATTTTTGGGATTGCAAATTACTTAGCTAGATAGAGGGATCTTTATATCTTAGTTCAAGTATGTGAAAGAATTGCTAAAGAAGTTTGGTATGGAAGATTCAAAGCCAGTTGGTACACCTATGGTGACCGGATGTAAGTTGACACAAGATGATGATTCTCCTAAAACAAATCAGATTAGACATAGATCCATGATTGGTGGATTGCTCTATTTGAATCAAAGTAGACCTGATTTCATGAATGTCATATACATTGTTGCAAGATTTCAAGTTGATCCTAAGGAATCTCATGTGACAACTGTGAAGAGGATTTTCTGGTACTTGAAGGGGACAGTTGATTTTTTCCTATGGTATCCTAAAGAAGATGACCTTAATTTGAGTGCCTTTATTGATGTTGATTGGGCAAGAGATGTGAATGAAAGAAAGAGTACTAGTGGTGGTGCATTTTTCTTGGGAAAGAAGCTAATTTCATGGTTAAGTAAGAAGCAGAATGCCATTTCTTTATCTACTGCAGAGGCAGAATACATTACTGCTGCTAACAATTATACTCAAGTATTGTGGATGAAGCAAATGTTGAAAGATATCAGAGTTATTTATAATGAATCTATTTCTATATTCTATGATAATTCAAGTGCAATTAACATTTCTAAGAATCTAGTGCTACATTCAAAAACCAAGCATATATCTATCAAGTTTCACTTTTTGAGAGAGAAGGTGAGTGAAAAGGAAGTTAGATTGGAGTATGTGCCCACTAAGGAACATATTGTAGATATCTTCATGAAGCCCTTGCCTAAGGATACTTTTGAGTATCTCAGAGGGAAGCTAGGGATGATTACCCCTCCTAATCAAAATTAAGATGCATTGACTTGCATCAGTCTGTGCATTTCATAGTCATATCTTATGATCCAAATTGATGGATGCTACTCAGTGGGAGTAGTTAGATGTTTAGAAATGTGGTTCAGAGCTTGTGTGGAGAAAGATAATGTGTATCTTTGTCATTGATTTCAAAGGGGGAGAAGATTCATGTGAAAAACTATGAAAGAGTTAAGGAGAAAAGAGTTAAAATCTAAGGGGGAGAAAGTGCTAAGAGAAAGTATCGTTGATGATGTTTTTCACATCATGTGTTTCCATCAATTCCAAAGGGGGAGATTGTTGGATATTACTAATATATGGTTTTCATTGATGTTAACACTATTTCCAGTAATGTCTTTAAGGATGTATATGTCGAGGATATTGAGAAATTGTAATAAAATAAGTTGTAGGTTGTCGGTGATGCAGTGAAGTTTAGTATGGTGGCTAGCTTAGTATATTGATGATAAGAGGTTCCAGATTAAATGGTTTTTTGACAAGTATATCTTATTTATCCACATGAAGTTTCATAGGTTCTCATGAAGATTTGATTGAGTTATGAGTATCTGTGTTCTAACAGTTGTTCTATTGCTTTAGTTGGTGTTCCTAAAAGAAGATGATGTGATTCTAGTAATTTGAGTTGTTGTGGATGCTTCTGTGGTGATTCATGATACTTGTGGATGTTTCTAGATCATGCTCTATCTATGTTGTTGGTCCGTATTGATCGTTTTGCTCACGATTGGTGATTTTCTTCTATGAGTTCATGTTTTTCATGATCATGTTTGACAGGGTGATTGTAGCGTGTTGCGGATCTTCGAGGCATAATTTTTGAAGGTGCTCTGTATTTGAGGATGTTGTTTTGGGTCCTCACTATATTTTGGCCGACATTGTTTTGTTCACATTGATAATTGTTTATTGATTTGGGCCGACAGTTTGTACACATTTCATATTTTGTTGGGCCAACATGTAGTTGATGTTATCCTTAGTTGCAAATATATATACGATTGATTGTTTATGCCATTTGATGGTATGGTGTGTGATGTATGCTGCGTGCTAATTGTGAATAATATTCTAATATTTTGAAGGTAGAAGTAAAGTGTGAAGAAGAGTTTATGTGCTTAACCAGAACTATAATCAGGCATTAGAAGATTCTATTTTCTCAGTTCAAAATCTGAATGTGATTGTAAGACGAGTCTTCTTTTGGGGAGTAAGCCTTTTGTATTTGAGTAGTGAGCTCTAGGTAGTGTGCCTGAATGCATGTGCATTCCCCATTTATAACACTTTTAACAGAGTATAATCTCGTGGACTAACCTCCACCGTGTTTTTTCCCCTAATAGGGTTTCCACGTAAAAATCTTGGTGTTATGTGTGTTTTTGATGTGGTGACGGTTTATGCTTTCATGTTTATTTATCGGATCTGAGAATAAGTTTAATAAGTATAATTTATGTGACAAATGATTCACTCCCCCCCTCTTAGTTGTTTTCCCTTGTGTTGCCAACAAACCATAATTTACACAAAATAAATAATTTATGACATTATGAATATTAAATTCAAGACTCAAATAGATAGCTATTTTCTATCATAGCTCAACATGTCAAAACAATAATTTATATTTATGTCCAAATGTCAAAAATGTCAATTTACATAGTTTGACTAGGCTAGCATTTTCACTTAGTCAACTCAAGTTATACATCAATTAGTACAAAGTACAATAATCAAAGATGGAATTCCATGTGATTCCACTCCAATGCTCACCACAATTGGTGGACAAGAACATGGTTTAGGCGCTTGCCCACCAACCACGAAGCTACGCTTCCCTGGAATTCTTCCTAAATTAAAGAATACCTGACCTTGCATGAAATGTTTAGCAAGAGAATATGATATGCAAGGTGGAATTCGGTGCGTGTCTAACATAACTACAATAATTTCTATCCACAACTAGAACATGCAAGATCAATGTTAGGAAATGGCAGAGAGTTACAATTGGATGTTGTGGTTGTGTTGCTGATATGTGGTTTTCATTGATGTCAATACTATTAGGATTATTATATTGAAGGCTGTATATGTTGAGGATATTGAGAAAATTGTTAAAGGAAGAGTTGCAGGTTGCCAGTTGAACAGTGAAGATCATGAAGGTGTCTTGTTTTGTACATTGAAGATCAGTTGCTGTGGAATAAAGGGTTTATTGCTGAGAGTATCTAGTTCATCTACTGGAATTTTTAGAGGTCCACGTGAAGATTTGATTGTGCTATGAACAATTGTGTTCTGACAGTATTTCTGTGGGTTTTGTCAATGCTCTTGATTAAAGTTTATGTGATTCTAGTAATTTCTGTTGATGTGGATGATTCTCTGTTAGTTCTTGTTGTTTGTGGATGCTTCTAGATTATTATCTATCCTTGATTGTACGTCCACGTTGATCGGTGTGCTCGTGGTCAAAGATTTTTCTTAGTATGTTCAGGTTTTCATGTTCTTGGCCGACATGATGGTTGTAATGTGTTGCGGATCCTTAAAGATTTAAATTTGAATGTTTGGTGCGCTCAAGGATATTGTTTTAGGTCGCATCATAATATTAGCTGATGGTGTTTGATTCGCATTGCAAGTTATTTGTAAATTTTAGTGAGCATTATAAATATGTTTTATATTTTTGGCCGACAAGGTTGTTGATGTAATTTCATGTTGCGGATATATAAGAGTGATTGTTTGAGCGAAGTTAGTGTGTGTATGAAGTGAAGAAAATCCAGAGAAGAGAAAGTGTGTGAATATTGATCTATTATTCGATTGTAAGTAAGAGTGCAGAACTTTGGTGTGAAGAAAGGTTTTACGTACTTATTGGAACTATAATCAGGGCTTGTGTAAAGCTATTTTTCGATTCATGCCGGTGGATCCTGTCACGTATTTACGTGTATTGTTGGGTATTTGAGCCCCTCTTGTATTTGGCAGTGGAAACTCTGAGGCGGTGTCTGCAGATGCATGTGCCTTCCCATTATCTTTAAACCCATACTTTTAACGGGGTATAATATGGCGGACTATCATCCGTGGTTTTCCCCTACCGAGACTGTAGAAATCTAGATGTTCTCATTATACAATGTGTTGATTGTTCATGGTTTCTTTGTTCATTCGCCAAGATTTGAGATTAAAGTTAAGTAAGATTAGAAAAGTTTAAATATTCTATGACAGCCGGATTCCACCCCCTCTCGATCGTTGTCCTTGTTTTTCCAACAATTGGTATGAGCTGAGTTCATCGAAGAAGTTTAAAGCTTAGAGGTGATAAGGGATAGCATCTATCTGGAGACTGATCCCTAGAATTCGAATGGAACAAACTTTACTCCTTTGTGGAAAGCTGGGATGGAGTGTCATTTGAGGTATTGGGTAGACCCATACGGAAGATTACACATAATCATATATTCTCGGAATGGTCCTTCCATTGTTGATGAGATTAAAGAGGTTGAGAATAATGTCAAGACTATGGAAGCTTTGTTGAGTGCTCTAACAGATTTGGAAATGAAAAATGTGTTAGGTCTGAAGAAAACTCATGAGATGTTAACAAAGATGGAAACTTTATATGAAGGAGATGTACATGTGAAGATATTTAAAGCTCTAAAGTTTAGAAGAGTAAAAGTATAGAAAAAGTAGAAAGATGGGTGAAGATGAAAATATTTCTTCTTTTATGTAGAAAGTAAATGAACTAGCGATGGGTATTAGGTGTGCCAGTGGTACCCTAGAAGAGGAAGAAATTATAGCTAAAGTGCTTAGATCATTTCCTCCCTCTTACAAAGCAAAGGATCATGCTATTGAAGAAACAATATCATTGAAAAATATGACAAGAGATACACTAATTGGTAAACTTGTTACCTTTGAGTTGAGTGAATTTGGTGAATCTATTCCCAAGACTAAAAATGCATTTAAGGCTCGTATCTAGAACAAAGCAAAGGAATGTGATCTAGGAAGTATTCGAGAGAAAAGTCATTCAAGTATGAGAAAATGAAACAACTTGAAGATGAATAAAGAGAGGTAGAAGAGTTGGAAGCACTGATTGTGAAGAAAGAAGGTAGAGGACAAGGTAAGTATAAAGGAGTGTTGCCTATTAAATGATTTTCTTGCAGTAAAATAGGTCAATTTGCATCAAGGTGTCCTGAAAGAGTTCCTAGATCTAAGCCTTACAAATCTAGATTTCAAAAGAAATGTTACTATGTTGAAGAAGGAGTGACTGATGAAGAGTCTGATAAAGACAATGGAAATAGGGATGAATAGATTGCTCCTTACCTATCCAAGAAAAAATAGTTTGAGTAGCCTCTGAATGCTAAAGTTGAAAATCTAACATTTAAATTGAAGAAAGATGAGTGGGTTAGTAGGCAGGTGGAGTGCTCCACATCACCAGACTGAGTAGAAGCTCCTAGGCCATAACTCTTGAGTATTAATGGGGCAGAAGTTTTGCTGCCGTTTGGAATAAGAATGTTAAATTGGCAGTTGTTTCTTGAGAGGATCTATTTGTCTTGAAATTGTTAAGCATATTTCTAATAGTCATGTTTATGTTGAGAGGCTTCCCAGGCAACTTGTTGAGTGTTGGACAAATAGGTGAACAGGGGTTATGATCTTTGGTTCAAGGGTGGAAGATACAAAGATACTTGGAAGTTACGGAAATATATAATTTGCTTAGTGCAAGGCAAAGAGTATATTTTTTCACACAAGACTCTTTGCTAAGTGAAAGTTGTTTAGTGCTCAAGTAGATGAAAGATGGTTATCGTATAGTAGGCTATGTAATGTGAATTTTGATAACATTGTCAAAGTAAGTTCCACTCAAGCATTAAGAGATCTACCTAAGATAGTGAAGCCTGCTAACACAATTTGCAAGGAATCTTAGATGGGAAAACAAACTAGAGTTTCTTTTTGGAGCCATGCTTATCCTAACAAATGGATTACTAGAATGGTGCATACTGATCCTATGTGGTCCCTCCAGAGTTAGAAGTCTTCATGGAGAAAGGTACTTTATGCTACTTATTGATGATTACTATAGAATGATATGGGTTGCTTTCTTAAGAGAAATTTGAAGCATTAGAAAAGTTCAAAATTTTTAAGGCCATGATAGAAAATGAGAAAGGTCTAAAAATCAAATGTAAAATTAGGCCCGGAGGTGGTAGGTTCTGCCAGGAGTTTAATTCTTTGTAGAAGAGCATGGAATCAAAGGAATGAGTTATGGATGGGATGATTAAAATGTACCTCCACATCCCTATTAAGTGAAGTTATAACCTTCTTATTAATACACTTTCACTTAGGTAAATATCATCGTAATTAATTCCACTTTGGAACTATAGTTTGGATTTATAAGCCTACTTGTTAAATATTTCCAAGATATTTGGAAACAAGTGTTACATCCAAGAGAATGAGGACATAGGAAGTTTGGTGCAAGAAGCGATAGAGAATATTTCTAGGTTACTCTACTAAAAGAAAGGCCTACCGATGCTATAACAGAAGATTGAGAAAAATGGTTGAGAGTGCAAATGTTAGAGTTGATGAGGAATCTGCTAAATCATCTAGATATTGTGGATATGATTTAGATGGTCCTAGGAAGACAAAACAAAAAAGGGAAAAATGCTCAGACATAGAATCAACTTCAAATTTTTCCATATGTTCTAGTAAAACAACTTCAATTTGTTACGGTAAATCAAGGTGAGTCGGAAAGACATCTGAGTTCTGCCAAGAAGGAACAAAAGAACTAGAAGTTTGAGAGAATCCTAAAACTTTGAGGTATGTAAAGCTAAATCATTTTGAAAATCAAATTTTAGGAGACAAGAATAAAGGTGTCTAGAAGAAAGATTGCAAAAGAGTATTGCCTGATTTCCAAGATTGAGCCTAAAGATGTCAATGAAGCTTGCAATGATCAACACTGGATGGAAGCTATGAAGGAAGAACTAATGTAGATTGAAAATAATGATATATGGATACTAGTTCCCAAACTAATAAAATGGGATTAATTACTAAATGGGTCTTTTTAGAATAATTTGAATGAACAAAGGGTGGAAGTGATGCAGAATAAAACAAGATTAGTATAAAGGGGTATTCCACAAATGGAAAATTGTGGTTTTGAAAAGAAACCTTACTGCCCTGTTAAAATTAGGCTATAAAATTCAGCTTCTTTGCTTATATTTGCATACAAGAACTATAAAATCTATCAAATGGATGTGAAGTCAACATTTCTAAATGGAGAACTAGAAGAAGTATACATTGAATAGTCAGATGGATTTCAACTAACTGACAAGGAAGATATGGTTTGCCACTTGAAGAGAGCTCTATATGGACTTAAGCAAGCCCCAACACCTAGTATGCTAGATTGGACAAACCACTTGTAAAGATTGGATTCAATAAAGGTACTGCTAACGACAACTTGTATCTCAAATTGGATCATGAGAAAGAGTTAATTTTGAGGTCTTTGTTGATGACATTATTTTTAGAGGAGATGACAATCTATGTATGAAGTTTGTTGATGAAATGAATAGTGAATTTGAAATGAGAATGATTGGAGAGATGAAGTTCTTTCTGGGATTGCAAGTTACTTAGTTAGACAAGAGGATATTCATATGTCAGTCCAAATATGTGAGAGAGTTGTTGAAGAAGTTTGGCATGGAAGACTCAAAACTTGTTGGTACTCCCATGGTAACCAGATGCAAGTTAACACAAAATGATGATTCTCCTAAGGAAAATAAAATAAGATACATGTCAATGATTGGTGGATTGCTCTACTTAACTAAGACCAGACCATACATTATGAACACTGTATGTATGGTTGCTAGATTTCAGGCTGATCTAAAAGAATCTCATTTGATTGCTGTAAAGAGAGTTTTTAGGTACCTGAAAGGAATAGTTGATTTTTGGGTTTGGTATCCTAAGGATGATGATCTTACTTTGAATGCATATACTGATGTGGATTGGGCAGGAGATGTAGATACAGGAAGAGTACTAGTGGTGGTTCCTTCTTCCTAGGGAGGAAGTTGGTTTCTTGGTTGAGCAAAAAGTAGAATTCCATTTCTCTATCTACTATTGAGGCAGAGTATATTGCTGCTAAAAATAACTGTACTCAAGTGATGTGGATGAAACAGATGCTGAAAGATATCAGAGTAGTATATGATGAACCTATTGCCATATACTGTGACAACTCAAGTAAACTTAACATATGAAAGAATCTGGTGCTACACTATAAGACCAAGCATATATCAATCAAGTTTCACTTCTTGAGGGAAAAAGTGAGTGAGAAAGAAGTCAAACTAGAGTATGTGCCTACCAAAGAACATATTGTAGACATTTTCACCAAGTCGTTGCTGAAGGATACTTTTGAGTATTTCAGAGGGATGCTAGGGGTGATTACCCCTCATGATATGAACTAAAGATGCATTTTCTTGCATCAATCCATGTGTTTCATAGATATTTCTTGATCTAGATTGATATTTTTGTGGCTGCTACTTAGGGGGAGTAGTCAGATGTGCAGACATGTGGTTCAAAGCTTGTATGTGGGAAGATAATGCTTATCTTTTCCATTTATGTCAAAGGGGGAGAAGAGTCATGTGAAAAATTGTTTCTTATCTGGGGAGAAGAGTCTTGTGGGGAGAACATCATGTAGAAGAGGTTAAGGAAGAAGTCCACTTGTAATCTATAGAGGTAAAGTCTGCAGTTAAGGGTTTGTGTTGATGGTGTTTTCACATCATAATGAAACCCATCAATGCCAAAGGGGGAGATTGTTGGATGATATGCTTTTGTTTCTGGTATGTGGTTGTCATTGATGTCAACACTATTAGCATTATTGTATTGAAGGCTGTATATGTCGAGGATATTGAGAAAATTGTTAAAGGAAGAGTTGTAGGTTGCCAGTGGAGCAATGAAGATCATGAAGGTGTCTTGTTCTATACGTTGAAGATCAGTTGTTGTGGACTAAAGGGTTTATTGCTGAGAGTATCTAGTTCATCTACTAGAAGTTTCAGAGGTCTGCGTGAAGATTTGATCGTGCTATGAACAATTGTGTTCTGAAAGTATTTCTGTGTGTTCTGTCAATGTTCCTAATTGAAGTTTATGTGATTCTTGTAATTTCTGTTGCTGCAGATGATTCTTTGTTAGTTCTTTTTGTAGATGCTTCTAGATTATTCTCTATCCTTGATTATATGTCCGCATTGATCAGTGTGCTCGTGGTCGAAGATTTTTCTCGGTATGTTCAGGTTTTCATGTTCTTGGCCAACATGATGGTTGTAACGTGTTGCAGATCCTTGAAGATTTAAATTTGAATGTTTGGCGTACTCGAGGATATTGTTTTAGTTCACATCATAATATTAGCCGACGGTGTTTGATTCGCATTGCAAATTTATTTGTAAATTTGGGCCGACATTGTAAATATGTTTTATATTTTTGGCTGACAAGGTTGTTGATGTATTTTCATGTTGTAGATATATAAGAGTGATTGTTTGAGCGAAGTTAGTGTGTGTATGAAGTGAAGAAAAGCCAACGAAGATAAAGTGTGTGAATATTGATCTATTCATTCAATTGCAGAGCAGAGTGAGAAGAACTTTGAGTGAAGTGTGAAGAAGGTTTTCTGTGCTTAACTGGAACTGTAATCAGGCTTGTGTAGAAGTTATTTTATCAGTTCATACCCCATGGATCTAATTCGTATTGCTATGTATTTTTGGGAAGTAAGCCCTCTTGTATTTGAGCAATGAGCTCTAGGAAGTGTGCCTGAATGCATCTACATTCCCATTATTTTTCATTATTCTTTTAATAGGGTATAATATTGCAGACTATCATGCACCGTGGTTTTTCCCCTAACAGGTTTTCCACATAAAAAATATTGGTGTTCTCTGTGCTTCTGATGTGTTGATTGTTCATGGTTTACTGTTCATTCATCAGATCTGAGATTAAGTTAAGTAAAGTTAGAAAAGTTTAAATATTCTGTGACAACTGATTCACCCCCGTCCTCTCAGTTGTTTTTCCTTTATTTTCCAATAGTTACATCATAAAAATTAGACCATTCAACATAATGGACTACAAACGCTTGTCCAATCATATGTTGTATATAGCTACAAAAGATGGATTTTGGAAAAATAAAAACCTATACTCTGTTCACCCACTCTCGACACCCATCCTAGATGGTAACCTTCTACGTACATGAGGAAACACCCTTTCCCTCTAACATCTAGTATGCAAACTAATAATTTGGTTCATAATTGGTCATTCTATTTATTCTTCTCATGATGTTACATTAGAAATTCAACAAGTATAATTTTACTCTTAAGATTTACTAGGCACTCCTAGAAATCATCAGATTCTTGCATAGAAACCAAACTAGTTTTATTATTGCAAAAGACATTTAGTCATTTAATCATGATCTATATGTAATCATCCAATGCAACTTTTATGCACAAACATGCTTCTACATACTAATACCTATATTTCATTTCTATGTTTTTCATGAAATAAATCTTACAATATTCAGAAAAAGAAAATAAGTTGTTAAAAGAAGGTATATCACATGTATGTGTATATACATAATTAGTTTATGTATATACACATATATGGCCTTTGATTATAGTTTTAAGTATGCGTATGCATTCTTTATTTAAATAAAATTGCTCCATTTTCCACACAAGACCTTATGTTTTAGTTTCCATATAATGTGCAGAATGAAATGATAATTTTTAATAGAAACCTCATTACCAAATTATAAAACTTTTCAATTCCATCAGATAGGTCAAGGAGTTCATAGGTATTTCTCAGTTTCAGGAAAAAATCAATAGAAATTTCATAAATTTTTGCACAAAAAAATAAGAACATTTCTTAAATTTATTCAATATGTTCTTTCCCTTTTATTTAATATGTCCATTGTTTTCCAGAATTTCAGTCCTTTGTTTGAAACAATTTCATTAAGAACCCTTTTGATTCTAATCATCAATCTAATTTACAATGATGGCTTTAAATCCCTGTTACATGAGATACAGTGGTTCATGGGACATGTTTAATCTAGATTTTCACCACCATCATCTATTAAACATGGGTGTTCGTTCTAAAGAATGACCCATTGAAATTTCACACTATTAACACCATTGGTTGAATAAAACTTACATGCCCTCCACTTAATGGAGGTTTGAGGAAAAGATACAAATAAAATGGTCGATCTCTCAACCAAGGAGGGTTGACCTATTCTAGCACATCTTTCGACGTGTGAGAGAGTTTGTTCAGACATAAAGAACATGCACATAAATGGGAAGATCGACTTCCAAGAAGTTGATATATGTATATATCGACATTATCACAGTTCGGTACTTGGCTAATGCATAGTTGTAAGGCCTGTTGGCCACCATCTCCCTGATCGGGTTGGAAAAAATTCAACATAATATCTCCATCATAGTGGAGTTTCTAAGATGGGCTTCATTGACATAAGAGGTCGAGACCATGCTATGAGTCTGCGGCTTAATATGTTCATAAGGGAAAGGAATAAGTCATGAATCGACGTATGCTTTCACTCTATGAAGGAAGAGCTGATACAGGGAGTCTCATGTGATTCATGCATGGGGATTCTTATTACCTTGCGAGTTATAAAACCCCTCGACCACAACGGTCAATACATGCATAGGAACAAACAATGCTAAGACAATATCATGACTAAGTGATAGCTGATACATGGTTTAAGATGGGTTTCGGCTGTAAGTCGAACACCCAATAGATACATGTAAAATCCTCATAGATAGAGAGGAGATGCAATAATAGAGGACAAAGGTGTGTCGTCTTATCACATTTTCTGAAACAACTAAAGGATAGAAAGAAAACAACGAGAGCATTTAAAATACATAAGAGTTTTCCTTTATGAAATGTCAATTTAAGGTGACATGCAAGATTACCTAACCAATTCGTTTTAGTTATCATAATGATAGAAGCCTTTGATCATCATTGCAATGGAAATGAAATTGACACATCAAAAACAAAAATGAAAATGAGGACATTAAGAGAGAAATTAAGCCCAACTTGAGACCCTCGATGGTAAACAAAGGGCATTTTACTTGAACGATATCAGGAAAAAAGCATTTCATTTAGCACCAAACAATGAATGAGTCAAAGAGAGGAAACATTCAATAAAAGAGGAGATTCTAATTTAAATCACACCTTTAATTTTTTCCAATCGATCGATATTAGGACAGAAAGAAGATGGTAACAAGAGATTTCCTTCCAAAATAATTTAGCTTTTTCCCTATTCTTTCTGGTTCTTTTTCCTGGGTGTTGATCTCCCTTAAGTCGTGCTGCCCTTTCTACTTGTTTTCTTAGTGATTTTTTTTCCTATTGAAATCTGTGTCTTTTCTAAAATGGGAGAGAGTGCTTTATAATTGTTAGCTACCCACAATTCATTTGAAAAACCTGAACATTTACTATTTTGCTCATTGTAGTTTAAGCATGCAATTCTTATAGAATTTTTAATTTAAAACATTCATTTTATTTTATTTTCGTATGCCCATTTTATTATACTTATACATATATGTTTTCATATATATATATATATATATATATATATTTATGTTCATCTTATACATTATTCATTTTTTTACATTTATAAATATATATATATATATATGCATACTTATATATGTATGTATGTATGTATGTATTTGCATATATATATATATATGCATACTTATATATGTATGTATGTATGTATGTATTTGCATATATATATATATATATATACATTCTCATACATGCTTATCGTGTTCATTTTTTTTTAATTCTTAAAGAAATGGTCTCTGTAGAGATAAGGAAAATCATCAAGTTCTTTTATTCATATTACCCTTAGGTTTAAATTTAAATTGAATCTTACATTCTGTATAGGTGTGAATTTGCACCCCTTATGAAAATTCCCTTTTTACAGTTCCTCACCTTAGAAAATAAAATATGTAGGTGAAATTCCACATCAGCTTGCTGCCTTCATTCCACTTGGTGTCTATCCTTTGCGTTGGTAGAGGAATATTTGTTGGGGATGCCTGTGCGACGCACAGATGTCCATGACAGATTCCTGCATCTGAAGCTGGAAGAGGTGTTACACTTCCCATTGGGGTTGGTTTGTAACGTCCCTCTTCGACCAACCGACCCAAAAAATGGTAGATTCTCTCATCCCACCTTCAAAAACACTCTTCCTTCATTCATTTCATCTTCTACACAATCTCTTTTTGCATTCTCAAGCACTTCAACTTCATTCCCTTTGCATCCATCACTTCAAGCAGTGTAATTAAGGGTTAATTTTCAGGTTAGATTAAGGTTAGCAAATCAATACAAATTAAGAAACCCAAAGAAATTACAAAATACAATGGAAGTAAACATAACAAAAAAATTATACCAGCTAATCGCTGAGACCTCCATGATTCACCTTTGTAACACCTTCTAACTTGTTGGTTGACATGTTGCCCTCAGATCGAACGTGCGAGCAATCTTTGACGAAGTCCTACACAAGATTTGAAGGATTTGAATCTAAATGCCTATGCCTATGACAATATGATCGAAATGCCTATGCCTAAATATGCCAAGACTAAGTGGAATAAGATAATAAATGCTGCAATGTTTGTAAAATCTCTAAGTATGTTAGTGTGTAATCTAAAAATGAGAGCAAAATAGCATTTTATAGAAAATGCCATTTTGAATGGACGGACGAGATTGACTTTTGACAAAGACCTAAAATTAGAGGACAAGATTAAATTTGATAATCCCTAATCAGGGTTAGGGCAAAATCCTTAAACGAGTGGTCGAGATGTCATCTAAGAAGATTGAATCGGCGGTGGAGAATAAATGAGATAATTAATTAGAAAATAAAGATTTTGAAAAATCAAGAAGATAAAGACTGCCTGATTTATGAGATTCGAAAAATCAAGAAGATAAGAGTTGAATTGAAGATCAGATTTGGAAAATCAAGAATCTGCCTGATTACTTGATTTTTAGAAGATTAGTTACCATTTTGAATTAAATTAATTTAGAATATGGATTTTGTGAAATAATAAATAATCAATTTTCAGATTATTTACCAAAATGGATTATGGAGTTAAAGAATGGTATTTTTAATCTGTTTTATTTATTTTAAATAGGAGAATATGGTACCGACAATTAAAATAATTAAAGATAATTATTTGAATTTGTGAGATACTCGATCAATATTAAATAATTCATCAAATTCGTTGCTATGACAATTAGTGACATGGCAAACAATAAATCAAAACTTCTTTAATGAAATGAGGAGAAATAGCGAAGAATTGTGATTCGAAATATAATTCAAGTTTATTTTAATTAAAGGGAGAGCAGACAATTAATGGCGTATTTAATAAATAAAATAAAATTTATTTTATTTGTAATCATGAAGAATAAAAGAACATGAATTAGTAAAATAATTATGAATTGTTCCAATCAATTATCGAATGTGGACCAAAGACATAAAATTAAAATATATGATATCACTTTGGGGCGAAGAATTAGTCAAAATAGGCTTACTACTGAGGGCCTGGGTCATTTTTTAAAGAAGATGTCTACAAGTAACCTTTGTGGTGCTTCATAGTAGCAACAACAACACTCACTCAACTCACAGCAAAACACAGGTGGAACAAGCCATTCTTGTGAGGGGCTTGGTTTTGCAACACCTCCTTCATCATAGTTGAAACGTTGGTTGCAAACTCTCTTTCTCCATCATTGGCTAATTGGCAGGCTTCTTTCTGGTGGAGTGTGCCTTTCCTCTTTATTTCTGATTTAGTTGAGATGGCTTTCTACTAATGCAGTGTTATTCATGTACTTTCTTTCTTTACTTCTTTATCATACATTTCTCTATCGTTGCTATCTAGGCTGTCTGTGGAGGGATTGCAAAGTCATGTTGAGGATAGTTTTTTGATTGTATAAAGGTTAAATGTAATGAAAAACTCAATGGTGATCCAAACAAAGAAATCAATGAAAGGTGAACATCATGTTGGTGATAGATACCCAAGAAAGGAAATCCTTACTTTGAAAATGCTAGGGAAAAAGAGCATAGTTAGCAAAGTAATGAAAGACAATCAACTCATAATCAAAAATGGTTGTCAAAAGATACCAAGGATGAAAATTTCATGCAATAGGTATAGGTAGATGCAAGCTTCATGGTTCACATTCACTTTGCAATCTAAAGATAGGATAGTCATATGTCTATGGAAGCCACAAGCAACCAAAAAGCATGTCTTAAAAAGTAGATGTATCATCATTGAAAGAAGACAGTGAAAGATCAGTTATAAATACAAGGGGCAGTCCCTTATAATGCAAATATGCAAAGTTCTAATGAAAGGGAAGCTTTCAGTAAAGGATAGTCCATTCTCAGCATCAAAACATTGATAGGAGAGAAGGCCTATAGTGCAAGGAGAAAAAGAGGAGCAATGACTTCATGAAGTGCAACTCATCATTCTCACAAATTGCTACATGACTGTGAAACCTCATGACCTGGGTTCATGAAGGCTTTGACCTTTTCTAAGGACAGTACCAAGGAGGCAGATTATTAATTTTAATGATAGTCTTATGCATGTTATCAAGGTCTCACAATGAAATATAAGGTGGTAGTCTAACACCAAGCAAAAGGTTAAGGATAGTCAAGCCAATGGTGAAATCATGAAGGACATAGGGGTAGTCATAAAAGAGCACAGTCAAGTAAAGAAAATGAAGGACAACGTGAGATAAGAGTAATGAGAAAATGGACTGTGCAAAGAAGACAACAAGGTAGCAAGGTATGACAGAATTAGGTATGATTTTTAGAATCTCAAGTCAATGAAAAAAAAAGATTACAGTCATTATAAGGACACTATGCAAAGAGAAAAGCGCAGCCTTATGAATGTCATAAGGTTGAGAGCAGCAAGTATAAGCTAAAGATCATTCATTGATGAGGAGTATCATCATGGGGTGGTCATAAAATAACCAGAGGGCAGTCCTATCATGAAGTTACCTCATGACAAAAAATAGTGAAGATAAAGATAGTCAAATGACAATGGGCAACAAATATATCAGTCATAAAAAAAATGCAATGAGAAGGTCAAGATAGTCATAAATGAGTTGTCATTAAGGCAGGATGAGTATAAAAAATTCATTAATAAATAAGCAGCAATAATGATGATTTTAATGTGCAACAATGTCAACTTTTAATGTGCAACAATGTCAACTTTTCATGAACAACAATATCAATTTCAATGTGCAACAATATACTATTAAAGTGCAGCAATAGTGTCATAAAAGTGCAACAAAAGTTTCAGAAATAGTGAGAAGCAATATAGTGTTAAGGAGCAGCAAATAATGTTTGCAAAGATGAGCAGTTAATGCACAGGTGATGACAACAATTAATGCACAATAAGGACAACATTTGTATGCACGAAGAAAACCACCATTTAATGTCGGCGTGCAACTCTTTACAGTCATAAGGTTCAATACAAGGGTTTCTAAGTGACAACCATTGTAGAAACCTTTAAAGAGCAGCAATAAGAAGTCATTAAGAAAAGGATAGTGGGCTATGCAAGAGGTGAATGCATGACACTTTACAGGTTAAGAGGAAAACTTGGCAATTATTTAAGGTTTTTGAGGAGCTCATAAACATTTTAACCACACTGCAAATCTTTCATGATTGTCTCCCCATCTTGATAGTTGCACAAAGCCAAGTTCTTTTCTTCTTGCTTGTTGCACACAAGCAAGATATGGTATTGTAACTCGGTTTTAAGCTGTTTGAAAGCATTTCTTAATACTATTTGTATACAATTCCTTTATGATTCAATAAAGTACAACAACTCCTTCTAGTTTTATTCTTAGTTCTCATTATTATTGTATGATTGTAAAGAAATTACTATGATTTAATCAAGTAAATCCTTTGATTCTTGTCCATCTTTGCAATGATTGAACAAGTTATTTCATGATTAGTGTAGGTTATATGCTGTGTTCAGATGCTTTTCAGTAGTTTGTAGTTGTGAAACTTTGCTTTCCTTCATACAAATGCTAGGGCCAACTATCTCCATATGAAATATTCATGTACTTCATGTCTTGAATCAAGTTGTGAATAAGTTAACCTCTTTGTTGGAGAAAATTGTGAGTTAGTGCAATAGTTTAAACTCTCATCCATTAATGTTGCATCACCTTCTAGAATTAGCTTTTCCTTTCATCAGTTATCCTTTTGCCCTTTTCCAACAAAATTTATTAGTTTCTAGGAGATCTAAAGAGGAACCAACCCATAATCTGGAGGTTCATTCTCACAATAGGTCACCCACAACTTGAGTTTGATCCCATGTTGCACAAAATTGATGAGCTTCACACTTAGCTAAAGGGCACAATCCTTCGTGACAACATGTATATGTAAGACCTTTCTAATATTCAATCAACTTGGTGTTTATGAGTAGACACAATTCAAAGTATAGGTTCCTAACTAAATAGTTCACCAAACCCTCACAAATGCTTCACTAAATTATCAACTAGGGCTCATAAGATTTTGACAGTATTGGCACTATATGTGCATTCAAGGATCCTAACTATGCCCTATATTGATGAAACATAGGTGGTCACACATGTAATGAAAAATATAAAGGTTGGAAAGGAAAGTAAACTTTCAAATTGTAAAATGGGGGAAATAACGTGAATCTATTACTTATGCTACATGTACCTTCTACTTAATGTTGTAACTGCTAACTATCAAATTTGAACTTGCAACTAACACTACTAACTTTTAACTTCTCTGGAGTCTAACTCAATGTAATGTTACAAAATTTAATTCATGCTATAGAATATCATTCATGGGATTCACATACAAATAATTGAGAATTTAGATAAATGGATACAACAATGCAACATCTAATCCAGTATAAAAATTAAGATAGGTTGGAAATAACTCAATTGGCCCTTGCTCAAGTTGTTGCACCCACAAGAGATATCAAATAAACACTACTTGCTCAACAAGTCATGGAAATAAACTTAAAACTCCTTTATTGTATAAGAACTAGACTTTTTACAGTCTGACAAGAATCTCTAAAGATTTCTTATTCATCAATACATGATTATTGCAACTAGATAACAAAAAACTTAAAAGCAACTAAGTACTATCTCGTAAATCAATAAAAAAACTCGCTTTGATCCTCAACCACCGATCCCAATATATAGGCCTAGGAAGAGTTTTATTCATACAAGGACTAAAAACAAAATATAAATGCATACATCCACTCTCCCTCAAGAATAGGGAGAGGACTAGTCTTTGTAACTGATAACTATAATTGAAAAAGATAGAGGGAGATAATTTAAATTGTAACTCTACCCTAATGGTATGATGAAGACATGCTCCATGAAAAATTTCACGTCATTAAACTTCCCTACTCATAGTAGACTCCTTCTTCTTGTCATCTTATTTGGTGTTGGTGATGACTCATAGTTGACCATTCAATGTTCATCTTCATTCCTTCTTGGAATTATCATGTTTCAATTGTTCTGGGTTCTCCCCTACAACTGGTGGTGCAGTCCTTATCCTATAGGCTGGAAATCTAGTTGTTGTGGGATACAATATTCTTGGCCGCAAGATGTTAGTTTTTCTACCAAGACATTCACACCATTATCAACCATAATTAAACCATAAAAACATACTAAATCCTATAAGCATTCATACATCCACACAAATATATACCAATATATCATATTCAGATTTCCATATATTTAGGTTTGTCAAAGTGCATAAAAGGCATATAAAATATGTATGAAGTCTTGAAAATGTTTGTGAAACTCAACAATTGAAATGATAAAAGCATAACCGATGAAGGAAAACTATCCATTATCTAAACTCATCATTCCCCCCAACTAAAGTATTTTCTTTTCCACAAACAAATTTTAAGACCAAAGGTTATACTGAAGAGCTATTTCCCTAAAATCAACTACAATGTCAAGTGCCTTTTTTTGTTTCAGATTATAGCCTTTTTGATCCACGAGATTTTCTAATCTGGTGTTCTCAGTTGATTCTTCCTCCTCACATTTCTTCCCTGTCT
Source organism: Sequoia sempervirens (assembly GCA_007258455.2). NCBI lineage: Eukaryota > Viridiplantae > Streptophyta > Pinopsida > Cupressales > Cupressaceae > Sequoia > Sequoia sempervirens. Next base: position 36,510 of record VDFB02351933.1, read on the forward strand.
AGTGTGGTACTAGAAAGAGGATAATAGGTGGATGAAAGATGAGTGGGAACCATGTAGCCCCATATTTCTTTGCAATTCATATTCACTTATGAGATATTTGAACCATGACTATAAAATTATAGAGGGAGTGTGGCTTCTTTCTCTTCAACTCAAGTGTCAGCTCTTCCCATCTTTTCTGCACAAATTTGAAGGCTGCATTAATAGGTCTTGTAGTTAATATCTTCATACTCACATAATCCTATTCTCTAATATTTGTTATCTTCTTTTCGACACCTCAGTAATCCAAAAGTTCTATCCACTCTTCTATGACTGCATTGGGATCTGCTGATTCTTTTCTAAGCTGCAAAGCAATATAATTTTTCCTTTTCATTGTATTCTTATAAAATTTCACCCCTCTATTGTTCATTTTTGAAGTAGGAGGCCAAAT